>APFE031595356.1:23168-46470 GCA_000404065.3 Pinus taeda | reverse complement strand
AGGTAACTGGACCTAGATGAACAGTCGGAGCCACCACACCAAACGGAAAAGGAGCTGCTTTTAAGGTCCGGACTGGGTGGTTATCCCCCAATGTTGTTGCAGCGATTTTCGAGGCATCAACAGGAACTTACCCTGTAAATTCCTACAATGCTTACGCTCTACCTTTACCTATTTATAGTCCAAGCATCTAGCCACAAACTCTACCACATCCTTCTTCAGATTTGGCCAATAATAAAACTTCTTCATTACTTTCAATGTCTTCTTGTATCCTGGGTTACATGAATATGGTTTTGCACAAAACTCTATCAAGAGAGTCTTCTTGGGCTTACTTTTGTTTGGTACATATATCCTATCCCTAAATCTAAACTAACCATCTTACGTAAGACAGTAATCCATGGCCTGATCACATGTACCTTGTTGTAAATTGTGCATAAGCTCCTTTAACCGGTCATCTTGTTGACCTACCTGCAATATCTCATCCTGTAAGTCTATCCCATAAGAAATCATAGTTACTATATGACTCACATGTAATCTCCTGCTAATATCATCTGTGACCCTATTCTCCTTTCCCTTGATGTACTTGATCTCAAAGTCAAATTCACTGATCGTGGATGACCATATAGCTTTCCTAGAATTCAAATTCGGTTGGTCAAATAGATACCTTAATCCACTGTGATGCATCATCATTACAAATATCTTGCTAAGAAGATAGTGCCTCTACATATTCAATACATGGATGATGGTTTTCATCTCAAGATCATATGTCAGATAATTCTTCTCTTACTTATTCATTTTTCATGACTCATAGCACACTACATGTCCTTCTTACATAAGGACACCACCAAGTCATCTCTTTCAAGTAGCTATAAACACCAAAAACTCTTTTTCTAGATCTTCAATATTTAACAATGGAGCATTTGTCAACAATTTCTTTAACTATTCAAAACTTGCTACATATTCCTCTGTCCATTCACATTTCTTACCTTGCCTCTACAGTGACATAATAGGATATGCAATCCGAGAGAAGTTCCTGATGAACCTCCTATACTAACCTAATAGACCCATAAATGATATTACCTCTTTCACATTTCTGGGAGCTACCGACTCCTTGAAACACCTTATCTTCTCTGGATCTACTGCTATACCTTCCTTGGAAACAACATGTCCTAAGTAATGTACCTTTCTTTGGAAGAAATTTCATTTATTGAGCTTGGCATACAATTGATGCTCTCTCAACAATATCAATACTATTGCTAAATGCTTGACATGATCTTCGTGATTCTTAGAATAAATCAAGATGTCATCAATGAATACAATAACAATCTTGTCCAGATAAGGATGCAACACACTATTCATCAAACACATAAAGGTAGTTAGAGAATTAGTCAAAGTAAATGGAACTACAAAAAATTCATAATGCCCATACCTGGTCTAGAAATTTTTCATGTAGATGTCCTCCTCTTTAATGCATACCTAATGATATCGAGATCTCAGATCCACCTTTGAGAAAACTACTTCTCCCTTCAATTGATCAAACAAGAAATCAATCCTTGGCAATAGATACTTGTTCTTGATGGTTACCTTGTTCAACTTCCTATCATCGATTCATAACCTGAGAGTACCATCCTTCTTCTTCACAAACAATACCGATGCACCCCAAGGTGATACACTAGGCTTAATGTATCCCTTGTTAAGCATGTCCTTCAACTGCAAATTCAACTCTACTAGCTTTGGTGTGCTCATTCTGTAAGATTCCTTTGATGTCAGTGCTACCCCTGGTAGCGACTCAAAGGAAAAGTTGACTTCCCTGTGAGGTGGAAACCCTGAAATATCTATTGGAAATACATCCTAAAACTGTTGCAATAATAGATACCTTCATAATACCTTTGCATACTCATCCTCCTTACCTTTTTCAATAGAAATATGCACTACAAATAACACACATCCTTTCCCACGATTGTGTTTTCCTTGCATAACTGTCACCATTCTAATTGATGTAGTTTTCTACTTACCCGATAAGATTCTTTGTTCTCTATTGTCATACAAGCACTCTGGTTTTTCAGAACAATCCACCTTAGTCTTGTGAATATAAAAGCAGTCCATACCCAAAAGCATAATATACAATCCCAACAATGATACATTCAAATGTGCTAATGTAGGCATACCATTCAACTCAAACCCACAATCTCTTACCCAATGATGGACTATTTTCTTTGTACCTATAGCTAATTACACTAACCTGTAACTGGTAATCTTGTAACTGAACTTGTAACTTGTAACCTACATCTATATCCCGTAACCTGAACCTGTAGAATACATGTACCTATAGCATACTTGTACCTATAACATACGTATACATGTAGCATACATATACTTATAACATATATGTACCTGTAGCATACTTGTACCTATAACATACTTGTACATGTAGCATACATGTACTTATAACATACATGTACATGTAGCATACATGTATCTATACCTGTTGATTTTCCTACCTATTATCTAATGTTGCATAGATCCATGAATTCTCTGCCCAACATCCCCAGCTTTCTACACTTCCTATGCACTGTAAATATGAGGTCAATACCCATAGTAACCTACTAGACCCATAAATGATCTTTCCTCTTCCACATTTCTGGGAGCTACCCACTCCATGAAAGCCCTTTTCTTCTTTGGATCTACCATTATGCCTTCCTTGGAAACAACATGTCCAAAGTAATGTACCTCTGTTTGAAATAAATTGCATTTATTGAGCATACAAAAGAACTAGGAAAGACTCCATCAAGGTATATTAAAAAAACCATCCAGAATCTCAAATTCTAGGTTGTAAGGAATCTGGAATACAAACTAGAAGAACTCCTGTTGGAATTGCCAATCATCTAGGCTTACTATCTACAATTGAATCAAAAAATGTAAATAAATCTATCAAAGATGAATGTTGGTTTAATTCTATGCAAGAAGAACTTGACTAGATAGAAAAGAAGCACACTTGGGAATTAGTTCCTAGACCTCATGATCAGAATGCTATTGGGACAAAATGGGTTTTAAAAAATAAACTAAATGAGAATGGAGAAGTAATTAGAAAAAAAGAAGGATTCGTTTTCAAAGGTTATGCTCAACAAGAAGGAATAAACTTTGAAGAAACATTTGCACTTGTAGCCAGACTTCAATCTATACAATGTTTCTTGCCTTTTCAAGCTTTTGTAATTTCAAAGTCTATCAAATGGATGTTAAATGCGACATTTCTAAATGGGAACTAGAAGAAGAAATCTATATTGAATAACATGAAGGTTTACTCTAGGGAATGATGTAAAGCTTGTTTGCAAACTCAAGAAGGCATTATATGCGCTAAAACAAACCCCTTGTGCATCGTATTATTTCCTTGACAACTATCTTCAACAACAAGGCTTCATTAAGGGGTCTGCAGATAGAAACCTACAGATAAAGATGGATGATGGTAAAATTTTTATTTTTATTGTTTACGTGGATGAAATCATCTTTAGTAGAAATGAAGAATCCTTGAATCAAAATTTTGCTTCTATCATGCAACAAGAATTTGAAATTTCTTTACTTGGTGAACTAACATAGTTTCTTGGTTTGCAAGTTCAACAAGCAAAGAATGGAATCTTCCTATCACAAAAAAAGTCGCTTAAGAAAATTATAAGGAAATAAAGAATGGAAGATTGTAAACCAGTCTGCACACCCATGGTGAAAGGATGTAGTCTCAATTGACATGATGATTCTCACGCATGCAACCAACCAGAATACAATTCCATGATTGGAAGTCTACTTTATCTTAGAGGAGCAAGACTAGATATCATGCATGCAATTTGTATTTTTGGACGACTTCACACCAATCCAAAGGAAACTCATGTTTTGGAAGTCAAGAGAATATTTTAATATCTACAAGGCACTCAAGACGTCGGTTTATGGTATCCCAAAGATGTATATCTTACTCTTCATGCTTATATAGATACAGATTGGGCAGGAAGTGTGGATGACAGAAAAACCACTAGTGGAGGATCAATTTATATGGGGCCCTCCTCGGTATCATGCTTCAGCAAGAAATAAAGCTAAATTGCTTTATCTACTACAAAAGCAGAATATGTGGCTGCTACATCATGTTTTACACAAATTCTCTGAATGATGCAAATGTTGCAAGATATTTAAATAAATTGTTCTCCACCCATTTCCATTTTATGCGATAATACAAGTGCAATTAATATTTCAAAAAATCTGGCTATGCACTCCTAGACCAAGAATATTCCAATTAAATATAGTTTTCTAAGAGAACATATGCTTCAATAAAAGGTTAATTTGGAATATGTTCCCTCAAAAGAACAAGTTGCTGATATTTTTAAAGAAACCTCTTCCACATGAGGCAATTGAATATCTTAGATAGAAATTAGGAATGGTTTCTTCTTCATCACTCAGCTGATTCTTCATGTTCAAGTGGAGTAATACATATGTGACTTGATGATGACTTGCATGGTTGTTTTTTATTTTTAGGCTACTTATACTACTGACAGTGTCTCTGGTGTGGCCATAATGCACACGTTCAGGTAGAACAAACTCAAGGGGAGCTAAAGGTGTGAAATTTTAGTATTTCAATTTCTGTACATGGGTCTGATAAATAAAATTCACGTTTATACATGAGTTCCGAACTAAATAGTCATGTATATATTAGAATGATGAAGAAACAAGCTCCAATTTTTCTTGGGTGTTTTGGAACTAGTTAAGTACAATATTCATAGATGGCACGGGTTCAGGGGGAGAATTTTCTATGCTTCAAATAATGCATTGTGGGGATTATTTTTTTCTTAATGATATTTATCAACAGGTTGTTGTTCTTAGTGATATTGGAAGATGCTCATGGTACAGATCATATACGGTGCATGATAGTTGTTGATGACTATCATGGTCTATTGAGGTCTTTGGCCTTGGTTATAAATGTCTTATTTATCATTTGATGCAAAGTTCATGTAAATACATATGATGTACTCATTGTAAAATTTGGTCATTTATGGACTATTGTGGTCAAGTCCTTTTGAACATGTTATTTAATTTGTATCTCCACTACGATTGGGAAGTTTATGTAATAATGTCAAACATGTAAATCAATTGTGATTGGGTGATTTATGTAATTTTCAGTTCTTTGTGATAGGAACATTCCTATCATGAGTCATAGAGTCATGTACTTCATTATACATTTGTCAAAAACTTCGGCATGTGCTCAGGGGGAGCATGATCACTATTCATACTCAGTAGTTCAGATACGAACGTCTTCATTCAACATTGGTCAACCCTTCCCTTGATGTCAAAGTGGGAGAGTAACTTGGTGTTTGGATTTGTGTTTGGAGAATAGCTTTGTGTTTGACAAGCTTGGTGCTTGGTATTTACAAGTTGTGGTGAGAAAACACCAAAGTGGTTGCCATCATGTCCAAAGGGGGATATTGTTGGCATTATGAATTAGGTGTTGTCCTTAATGGCAACCTACCTAATGAGTTGTCCTTGATAAAAACCTATATGATGAATGAAAACCCACTTGATGAGTTGTCTCTTGATGGAAATATACTTGTTGAAGTTATAAATGTGTTGTGTTTACAAATGCGACAGAGTGTTTTGACAAAGGCATGACAGTTCAGAGGTAGAGGAATGATAAAGTTGGAAGCTCAAGAAGTATATGTAGGTTCTGTTAAGGAAAGTTGTGTACACACATGAGTTTTAATAAGCTAAGGTGTGTATAGTTATCACACCATCATATTCTAAATACCAAGGGTAATTACCATGGTATTGTCCTGTAGTCTTGAGCCTAGTAACAGATGTTTTGATTTTGTCTAAGAAAATCATCAGCTAGAGTATGATTTTGACTTGTAGTATTGAAGAAGGTTTAACTATATAAGGTGATGAAGAAAAAAGGGTGTAAGGTGCGCAAGTGATGGAAATCTTATGAATAGTTATATCTGAAGCAAATATGCATGTTATGGGAAATTAATTATTTGCTTGATCTAAACTAAGTATGCACCTGAGAGTTTGATAATGGATCAAATCCAATAGGTATGAGATAAAAATCATGATTATGGGATGATTTGATTTGTGTTGATGGTGTCTTAATGAGTGATTTGTCTGTGAATGTCGAGATCTGTGTATGATTGAAGTTACGTGTTGCAACGAAGATTTGACTCTGAATTTGCAGATTTGTATGTGGGTTTTATAACCTACAAGGCACGTACACACACGGATGTGTTTATGATAAGCCATGTACATTTGGGTTAGGTTCTTGAAAAGTGCACACACATGTGAATATATTTTGAGGAAAGAGCGTACAGAAAGTAGGGTTTTTTATGAAAGGGTGTCTCATCAGTGTTATAAGTTTTTATGTGTTTTTGTTGTCTATCAATGAAGCCTTGTTGATGATATAGGTTTAAACAATGGTTTGTAAATAGGTGAAAAGAAAACCCTAACTACTGCATAGTGCATTACAAAAACTGCCTAGGGTTTTGCAAAATTGTCATTCTTGCTGTTATTCCCCTGCAACATTTTCTTTCCCCTTCACTACATTTCCCTCATTTAATTTTCCCTTTCCTCTCACATTCACACTTATCCTACCCCCGTTATGCCCAAAACCCTAAAACCCTAACAAATTTCCACTATTTCCCAAACCCTAATTTACATCCCCAAACCCTATTACACCCTAAAACCCTGTAGTCGGCATCATATCCTGCATTTATCAGTCCCACTCATTAGTCCTATTCATCAAACAACAATCACCTATTTTGATATAAAATCTTTTCATACTCATCATTGAAACATCTAAATAGTGGAAAATATGGAAACAGATTCAGCTTATGAAAGGGATGAGGAAACAGTGAGTGATTCCTCCCAAGAAATTCATGCACCGAGAAGACCCCATAAAGGATGAAAACACATCCTAGAGGAGCCCACTACACTCACAGAGCTATTGGCTTGTCCTCTTGCTGTAGCATGTTTCAAACATTAGTCTTGCTACCAGTTTTGTGAAGTGGTGGAAAGAGTGAAATACCACCATGAGCTTGCTAGACATTTTGTTCTCCTTCTTCACCATGGCCAGGTCAATTTAGCAGGTGTTACCTTCACTTTGAGACCTGAAACTATAGTTGAAGCAATAGGTATTCCGAATGTGGGCACATAGTGGAACAAAGGAAAGCTTGTGGACAAAGAACATTATGAGCCTTATATCAAAGCGATCTATCAGAAGTAGATCAGTAGGGTTTTCCCTTTCAGATACCTACAGGACACATATGCTCCACTCATGCAGCTAATTATCAAATACTTCAGCTGTGAAAGGGAGATTTTCTCGTTTGTACACCTACCATATTAGATTATCGATGCATTTCACTAGGGCGAGGATGATGAATCTCCCCTATTTCACATGCAGAAATATTGAGAAAATGACCACATTAGTGAAAAGAAAACCTCCTCATCAACAATACAACATCATTTATCACTTTGCATTGATCAAGATTGTAGTTTTGCATTAGCTGAGTTTGATGAATGTTTCATGGGATGATTTCATTGCACATGAGGTTTTCAAAAGCCCTCAAGTGACCCCACCAGTTTTTCAAGAAGAAGGAGGGCCTTCAAATCAACCAAAGGTACATGAGATTCAAACCACAAGTGTGCCAACATTCATCACTTATCTTTTTTTTTTGGTTGATATGTGGGTGAATCTTGAAAATCACGCTTACCTTGTGGCTGAGAAGCCAAAACTTAAGGGAATCTAAGTCGTCAAAGTCACTTGAGGATCACACCCGGCCTGAGCCACACCAGCGGAAACCATGCTGGATTTTTGGTATCGGCGAGACTAGAACCAGTAACCTTTGCTTACAGAGTGCCTTAACAGTACGCTCCTTCACCACTGTTCTATATCTCTTTGATCAATATTCATCACTTATCAAAAGGGGATAAGTAGGCTATTTGCAACTGCAAAATGAGTACTATCTCCACCTGGGGTGGAAGGGGTCTCATTTCCTTCATCAGATCATAGAAAAATGCTATCTTCACCTGGGGTTAAAGGGGCTTTGCCTTCTTCTTCAACAAATTAGGTACAAGACAAAGGGAAACAGCCAGTGCATGAGGAAGGGCCTGCTAAAGATCAGGAGAGAGATTTCATTTTGATTCAGGATGATGATGTGGATTTGGGCCCCCAAAGCTCAAGACTGAAAGAGATCATCAAAGAGCAAGAATCTGACATTCATGCCTTAGCTCTTAACCTTGAAAGGGCTAAGTAGATCCTCAATTAAGTTGAGCAAAGGAACAAGCAACTGGAGGATCAGCAGACGATCATGGAGCTAAAAACTATAAGGGAAAACTCGCAAGCAACAAAGAGGAGGAAATTCAAATTGACACCGCTTGAGCAAGAGATTGATGCTGATCGGGAATCTTGGCTAGAGAGGGAAAATATGCACTCGGAGAAGCTGATTGAGAAAGTAAATAAGGAGAAAGATATGTTGAGGCACATAGCTTTTCATTATTTGGCAAGAAACAAGATTTGCAAAGCGAGAATAAGGAGCTAAAAAGCCAAGTTGAGGAAAACTTTGAGGAAGAAAGACCAAGATAGACTCAAAATATTGGCTGAAGATTCCTTGGCCCAACATATTACTTAATGTAGGTCACTTAGTCCTAATTTCAAGAAATTTGGCACACTTTTTGACAATTTTGAAAATTTGAAGGAAAAAACGGGTTTTTCTACCTCGTGCATAGCGCCACCTAGTGCTCGCTTTTTCTAGGGACCTCTTCTGGAGGGAAAAATCTACATTTTTGGATTCCTTGTGAAAAATTAAGAATACCCAAAAATTACTAGAAAGTTTTGTCAAGTTTTGGGCCTCCAAAAGGGTCAAAAACACCTCAAAAATGCCCTCTCTTCCCCTTTTTGGCCACATAGGAAGCAGTGTTGGGAGAATTCACTTTTGGAGGGGCAAATGGACACAAAATTCAAAAATTTAACTTTTTCAAGAATGTAGATAGATATACCTTTCCAACAAGCCCACCTGGAGAAAATTTGGTGCATGGAAAGGCTTCCAAAATTAGCTGCAAAAAAGCACTACACATAGGGAATGTGGTGCGACGCACAGGATGGAAAATTGCTATTTTTGCCAAAAAAACTTTGTTTTTCGCCTAGCTCTTTCTCAGTTTGACTTTTTCTCTCTCATGGTCAAACTAATGATGTAAATTGATGTAAATTTATGGACTTTGATGTAAAAATTGTAAAAATTCAGTCATGGAGGTAGATACATCATGTATAGGTGGTTTTGAAACTGAATGAATCAGTTTCCTAGGTTTTAGAGGCAAGCTATTGCACTGCCTATTTTTTAGTTGTTAGTTTAGATCTTGTTGAAATAGCTCCTAAACTCATGAATTCGACCCCTAAAGGCTAGCATGGGTTTTTTGTTGCCTCTATCTAGTACTTTTTCAGTCATTTGTCAAGGTTGGACTCTTGTGAAAGCTTTGAGCATCATTGTACATTCATCTCTGCAGTTTGGCAAGGAAATAGACCAGGGTTTGTAGCATTTTGTGGGATTCTTGTGGCAAGGTGATTTAGTATTATTTTTCCTTCTGTGATTCAAGTTATCATGTGTTTATGTGTGGCTTTATTTCTCTTTTTTTAGCTTAACTAAATGAATCAAGTATAAAGGTGGAAATCACTGATCTGCAGTGCTCTACCTTAGGGTTTGTTTAGTTTTTCATGTATTCTACTGTTTGAAGAGGATTCATGATACTTTCATTCCCTCTCCAACTCCTCACCAGTCTTAAGACTCCCCATTTAACTTAATTCAAAGTACTAAATTATTTTCCTACCTCGCCCCACATAAATCTCTACAAGACTGAGTTCATTCCCTGGACCCAAAACTGCCTTTCACTTTTGATCCAGCAAACCAACATAAAACTCAATCAAAGTCCTCTGAGAATATACCTAGCCTAAAATTAGTCTTTACATCAATTATCTCAAGCCTCATTTGCTATATTTTCCTGAGATTGACAAGGAGAGAGCCCTCTCCCGACCTGGTAGGGCTAGCTACCAGGTTAAGCGTGGTTTGATGTTACCCTAGACCTTCCTTTCTCAGCCTGAGGCTGATTTAGGCCCTAACACAATGAATGCCATCATATATACACATCAATAATGATGAAACTCAAACGCCCGTAACCATAAATCATTGTTGTTGATATGAAATGGCGATGGTCATTGTCTGTCATTATAATCATTACTCATGACGGACCTTGAATGTCACCAGAACCTATAATTCTAGCAATGCAACTTTTGGTGGTGGTCAATGAATGTCACCATATATATGCACCAATAGTGATGGTCATTAAATATTCATCACAATAAATCATTATTGTTCATATGAAATGGTGACGGTCACTATCCGTCATTATAATCAATATTTGTGATGGACCTTGAATGTCACCATAACACCTATACTTTTAGCGATGCCACCTTTGGTGACGTTCAGCTTTTGGTGACCGAGACTATGGTCCATCACCATTGCTTATATGCAATGGTAACAGTCACTATCCATCCTTAAAAATCATTATCGGTGACAAAATTTTGAATGTCACTACAACACCTATACTTTTGGCGACGCCACCTTTGGTGATGTTCAGTTTTTGGTGACGGAGGCTATGGTCCATCACCTTTGCTCATATGAAATGGTGATGGTCGCTATCTGTCATTATAAATCATTATTGGTGATGAAATTTGTATGTTAGTACAACACCTATGCTAAATTTGGTGACGCCACCTTTGGTGACGTTCATTTTTTGGTGACGAATTCTCTTTTGACTGTCACCAATGAGCTTATGGTGACATTTTTCACCCCTCACCAATGTCCTTTTTTCTTGTAGTGCTAGTTCATCTCCATCTGTTTCAAGCCCTTCCTCAAGTACCAACACTTTACACCCTAGTCAAGCTACAATCCAAGCCATGGTAGACCGATATGTACCTTTGGTTTTACTAGCTCAGCTCCATGCCACGCCCCAAGCTTACCAAAGAAAAATATTTTTGTTTGATGATGCTATTCAGTATACTACCCAACAACATGTGAAAAAAATGACTGACTATTTTGAGTTGTATGAGATTGATGAATCTGATGTCCAAATGAGGTTTTTTTCCCAAACACTAACTGGGGATGTTAAGAAATGGTTCAAAAATTTAGCAGCTAATCATATTGCAGATTTAGTTGTTTTTCATAGATTATTCATTAATAGATGGGAGAGAAAAAAAAACCCTCTACAAATACTTTCTAAATATGATAACATTAGAAGAGCTCCTAGTGAGTTAGTTCAGGATTATTGTACTAGGTTCAATAACATCTATAATGCAATCCCTGCTAATATTAAGCCTCCACCTAACCTAGCATTAATCAAATTCCCTGATGATTTTGACACTGACATGTCATACCAATTAAGGGAAAGAAACCCTAAAACATTGGAACAAATGCAAAGTAATACTATTAGTGTAGAGGCCAATCTATTAGCCAAGAAAGCTAGAATGAGAAATGAAAAGAGAGTTTCATTAAAGAGGAAACTTCCACTTCTGATGGTAAAATAGATAGCTTAGGAAAGAGTGTAGAGAGAATAATGTATGGATTAGAAAACATGGAAAGAAAAACTTAGTGGAAGAACTAATAGCCACCCCCAATAAGAAACCCCAACTTCAGGAACAATCCTAACACTAGAAAGAATGCAATACCTGATCAACAAATTAGGCCACCCTTCTAGGAAAACTTTGTTGAGGGTTCACAAATCAATGAAGGAGAGTATCAAACCTAGATAAACTTATTAGGAATAAAAAATGAAGATGTTTTTTTCTTACTTAGGAAGAACAGGAATTGTACATGCTACAACAATTGTAACTAGAATCTAGAGAGTCCTTTGACTTTAAACAGGGCTATGAATCAGCCATATATGAGGTTCACTAAAGTATAGCTTAAGAAGTAAAAATAACAATGAAACTCCCACTAAGAGATCAATCCAGACCCAAACTATAAAGATAACAAAAGCTCCTCTTACCAAAATCCTGCAAATCCTCCCTAGGGTAACTCAGGAGACTTTCAACCCAAAAATTGTAGATATAACTTCATCTGAAAGTCAAACTGAAAGTGTTACTGGAATCATTCCAAATAGGAGTAATCAAAACAAAACTCTTGAAACAAAGACTGAAATGCCAAGTACTAAAAAACAAGATAAAAGCACACAGACTGCATTTGCTATGGAAGATCTCATCCAAACAAGCAAAGCTCAACTACCTTTCAACCTCAAAACTGAGATATAAAAATTGAAAATATCAGTCCCTTTGACTGAGCTAGTGAAAAATGAGTCATATAGATCACATATCATAGAAAATTTAAATATAGGTGAAGGAGACGACGTTGTCAATTTGAATGATGATCAACCTGAGTTATTGGTTGGCCCTGAGGTAAAGGGTACTCATCAGCAAGGAGGTATCCCTCCTTTCTACATTAGCCTAAAAATTTATGACCAAATATTACATAATGCTATGCTAGACTCGGGGGCATCCCATAACTTGATGCGAAAGGAAATCATGGAGAGACTAAACTTAGATATCACCAGACCATATAAGGACCTATTTTCCTTCGAATCTAGCCAAGTTAAATTCCTCTGCCTGATCAAGAATTTGTGTGTGACTCTAGTCTAGTGCCTAGCAAAGAGTATTGTGATTGACATAGTAGTTGCTGACATCCCATCCAAATATGGAATGTTGTTATCTCGCTCATGGGGAGCAAAATTGAAGGGATCTTTACAATTAGATATGTCATATGCCACCATATATGTTTTTGGTCAACAAAGAAAACTTTATAGAGAGACCTTGATGAAATACATGATGAGTAGTGTAGAATAACCAAAAAATTTCCCTATATACTCCATGCATTATGATATGGACTCTTTCATATTGTACAATTCAAACCATGACAAAAAGGAAATCACAAATGTAGAATAGAAATACAAAACAACTGACGGTGAAAACATTTTTCATGAATCACTATGGCATTTGGATTTTGATGGATCTGTAAATAGACTTGAAGCAGGTGCAAGAGTGTGGATTCACCAAATGGAGAATAATCATTATGAAGGTCATGCATTTAGGTTAAATTTTAAATGCACAAACAACATGGAAAAATATGAAGCTCTTATCTTGGGATTACAAATGGTTAGAAAACTTGGAGCCAAGAGAGTTTCTATACTGGGAGACTCAAAATTGATTATTAAATAAATCAAAGGAGAATAATCTGTAAATAATCCTAGACCGAGTCAATATAGAGAGACTATCCTAGATTTGATCAAAGAACTTTTGGAAACATACTTTGCTGCCATTCCTAGGAAACAGAATATGCAAGCCCACAGTCTGGACACTTTTGCTAGTACCTGCAAACTACCTTTCTAGCCCAACCACCAATACACTGTAGAAGTGAGACATAGGCCTGTCATACCTGACAATTGGAAATATTGGTAGATCTTCTCATAGGATTCTCAAATTTATGACTTCATGAATGCTGAAGGTGAGTTTTAGAATTGTAATATAGATACAGATTGTACAGTAGACAATGGCATAGATAGTGGGATAGATGTAAATATTTTAGATATAGGTAAACCCACTAATTTCATAAAACTAGAAGTAGATAACTCAAAAAATGTAGAAATAGAAGAAATAATGAATGACAATCCTGAAATTCTTAACCTTAAAAATAATTTTTTGTCTAACGGATTAGTTCCCTTAGAATATTTGTTTGATTCCAATGATGTAGTTAGGAACTCGAAAATGGAGCCTTTAAGAGAAGATATAGAAGAATATAACATAGGAACTAAAGAAAAACCTAAACTCATTAAATTATCAAAAGCCTTACCTCCAGATGGAAAGGTTAAATACATAAATTTGTTTAAAGAGTTTCAAGATGTATTTTCATGGAGTTATGAAGACCTAAAGTCTTATCACACCAAGATAATTCAACACAAGATACCTATCAAAGAAGACCATAAACCTTTTAAACAGAAACTTAGGAGAATTAATTCAGTTCTTATGCCATCTATTGAGAAGGAAGTAAAGAAAATGTATGATGCCCAAATTATAGCTCCCATTAGACATTCAGATTGGGTCTCAAACTTAGTCACTACTAGGAAAAAGGTAGGAGAAATCAGACTTTGCGTTGATTTCAGAAATCTGAACAAGATCTCATTGAAAGACAACTATCCTCTCCCAAAAGTGGACCATATTCTTCAGAGGGTAGTAGGTTCATCCAGAATTTCATTGCTTGATGGATTTTTTGGATATAACTAAATCTTAGTTCAACCAGAGGACCAGGTAAAAATTGCATTTACTACTCCTTGGGGTACTTTCATGTATTTGAAAATGCCTTTTGGATTAATGAATGTAGGAGAAACATTTCAAATAGCTATGGATATATATTTTGCTAAATAAATCCATGACTTCCTAGTTGTTTACCAAGATGACATCACAATCTTTTCTAAATCTGATAATGAACATCTAGATCACCTGAGAAGAGTTTCCAATAAATGTAGAAAATTTGGGATTTCCTTAAATCCCAAAAAGACACTCTTTGGTCTAAATAAGGTAAACTGTTGGGACATATAATATACAAAGATGGAATTAGAATAGATCCTGCTAGAATGGAGGTAATATTGACCATCACCCATCCTAGAAACATCAAAGAATTACAATCATTTTTAGGCAAAATAGATTTCCTTAGGAGATTCATTTCAAATTTAGCAGAATTGATTAGAGAACTAAATAACATGTTAAGAAAAGGTTCAACACTTAAATGGACATTGGAAGCTAAACAATCTTTGGAGGCTATTAAACAAGCCCTTACCAAAACTGCAATCCTTATAAGTCCTGACTTTCAAAAAGATTTTATAATTTTTTCTTTTGCTTCAGAACATACTATTGCAGCAGTTTTGTTGCAAAAGAATGATGAAGGATGTGAACAACCCATTGAATTTTTCAATAAATCTTTAAGATATGCAACACTAAAGTACAACATAATGGAAAAACAGGCTTTATCTTTAGTGAAATCTATTAAAGATTTTAGAGTATATATCTTGTATTTACACGTCATTGCTTATGTTCCAAACTCAGTAGTAAAGGATATTTTTACACAAAATGGGCATGAAGGGAAGAGAGGCAAATGAATTTTCACAATTTTTGAATATGACATAGAAATAAAGCCTACTAAACTTATCAAAGGCGAAGGTTTAGCCAAACTCATGGCTGAATCGAACTGTTAGGCCCTAGATATAAATTTCACTGGTGCCCTGGATGATCAGGAAGAGATGGAAACTATGTAGATCAATGAACCTTTTATAGATTCACCTTGGTATGCAGATATCATATTTGTCTTACTAAACTTACAAGCCCCTCTTGGTTTATCTAGAACTAAAGCTAGATTTTTGAAAATGAAATCAATGAGATATTGTATCATAGATAATGCTTTATTTTGGAAAGAAAATGGTGGTATTATATTAAAATGTTTACTAAAAGATGAAGATGATATAATTATGCAAGAATTTCATGCAAGAGACTGCGGAGGAAACTTGTATTGGAAGACTACTACTGACAAAATTCTGAGGGCTGGTTTTTACTGGCCCACTCTTTTTGTAGATGTTAAGAAACATGTGACCTCCTATCATAAATGTCAGATATTTAAGGTAAAAAGAAAGCTTTTACCTTTACCTCTCAAACCCGACTCCACAAAAATTCCATTCAATAATGGGGTTTAGACTTCATTGGAGAAATTCACCTAGCCTCCTTAGCCCAAAATAAATGGATTTTGACATCCACTGATTATTTTACCAAATGGATAGAAGCCATCCCTTCTAGACAAGCTACAAACTCTGTCATTATCTCCTTCCTTGTAAATAATATTCTATCAAGATTTGGATGCCCCCAAAAGCTTATTACTGATAATGCATCTACTTTTGAATCCAATAAAATGGTAGACTTTTGTAACAAATACCACATCACCATTGGTCACTCCACTACCTATTACCATCAAGGTATTGGACTTGCAGAATCCTCTAACAAAATCCTTTTCAATATCATTAAGAAATTACTGGAAGACAACAAAAAGGCATGGAACAAAAAGTAGGTTAATGCCTTACGGGAACACAGACTAACTACCAAAAAGTCCATTGGTACATCTCCCTATCAGTTAGTATATGGAATGGATGTTGTTTTTCCATCCTCTTTGGGAGTGCCAGTGATGAAGATCATCCATGAGTTCCAGGTAGAACCAAATGATATCCAGAGGAGGATAAATAAAAGAATACACTTGCAGTAGACCAGAGAAGAAGTCGATGTCAAATCACAAGTAATCCAGGATAAAATCAAAAAGATTTTTGATAAAAAAGACTAAAGCTGATGATTTTTACATAGGTGACAAAGTACTTAGATGGGATTCTAGAAGAGAAGACAAGGGAAAACATGGAAAATTTAACTTTCTGTGGCTAGGCCCTTATGTCATTTATGGTTACAGAGGTAACGATGATTTTTTTTTGAGAGAGAGAGTTGGATCAGATCTACCAAGAGGACCTGTCAATGGTAGAATGTTGAAGCATTACTTTTCTGCAGATTAACAATAGTTCAATTTTACTCATTGTATATAATAGTGCAGAGTTTAGATTGGATTGGATGGTAATCTTTTGAAGTTGAATCCCGGAGAGAAGGCCCTGAGATTTGAAGGGTTCACCATCATAAGTATGAATAAAGAAAAATCACAGAAGAACAGTTTACAAGATAAGTTTAGCCACATTTTCAAAGGCTATTCGTCTTAAAGTTCTTGACATTTCACCAAAAAATGCCATCCCCATGTGGAGCCACTGCTAGGGTCCTATAATAATAGGATTCATAGTTTTGAATTGGTTATGGTTAGTCTTGTAATATTGTACATACTTTTTCTTTCTGCAAATTTTTTTCCATATTATAAATTAAAAAATGTAAAGAGGGTGTGTCCTAAAAGAATAATCAAAGGACAAAAACAAAGATAAAAAGATCAAAAAATTGAAAAATATGAATCCCAAACAAAAAATAAAACAGATCATGAAAGTGTGAAAATTCAAGTGCCACTACTTGTTACTTTACTATTCAAAATAATGATTGTGTGCAGCTTGTCATAAATGCCACAACGCATGATGGTCAAATAGATTAATCTTGACTCATTCATGTTTTGAATTTTATGTTGATAGATGAAGAAAAAAGATCTAGCCAAACTGTTTAACCTTGGCACATCAGTAGTTAGGTAGAAAATAAAAATGTGCTCAATAGCTTAATCTGATCCATTAGAAGTTATAAGGTTAGAATTAGATAGTTTGCCTATCAAAAGAAAAGGAAATAAAGGGTCTACTAGCTTAAATGCACCCAAGAAAGTGAAGAAAAAATGTTAGGATAAATAATGGGTAGGTAGAAGAAAGGTTGCAAATGTACAAGGTTGCTCAGTCAAAAGCACATTTATCATGCTTAATCATATGTTTCATGTGCAGGAGAATTTATGAGAGTGAAAATATGTTCACAATCTTGTTTGATTAACTTCCCCTCATTTCATTTCACCCCCACATACATACTTACTAATTTCCCCATTATCTCATCATTTTTCATTAAATACCCTTTTTCCCTTCATTTTGACCATTATCCCTTGGTTTCACACATTTCCCTAGTAAATTACCTTCCAAAACTCACCACCCTACCAAAAACCCAATTTTCGCTAGTGTGAAACCCATTCTGTATTTAAAATATCACCTTCCCCCTTATTAATTTCCTTACTTTCCCTTCAAAACCCACAAAACCCCCTTATCCTAAGTTTTTATGCCCCCCACATTATTTAAATTAATTCCCCGATTCATATTTCCCCGACAAAAACCTTTTAACCCACGAACCCTTGGAGTAGTTAAACTAACCCAACCACCTTAACCCCTTGTCCCACTCCATTAGACTCGTTGATCATATTTTAAATCCACGCCTTAGCTATTAATTAAATACAATTAATTGTAATCCCCCAGGCCCTGCAAATCCTGACTTTGTTTCCCTCTGTGCATATTGACCACATGACAGTTGTCCAATCTTCTACCCCCAGATCCAATGATGCGCATACATATCACACTCATTCACTATCCGACTGTTACCCACCCAAGAGCATGCGAGGTTCACAGTTTTGGCTGGGTAATATTCTTCTACATGCCAGCCCTAGGCGAGATCGCATGCTCTCAAGGAAATACAGCCCACACTCTAAAAGCAATGCGATGGCCCAAGAAACCACCTCCCCACCCAAACCAAAACCATCCACTGTTCATTTGTAAAATTTCGTGCCAAATTGTAACCGTTGTCAGTTAAAAGGATGGAGAAGCCCATTTCAACTCTTTTCACACGTTTGCATTGTGAATGCTGCTCAAGCCTTTCTGTGACACCTTGAGCATCTGCGACCAAAATTGACTGTTTTTTACCTCCCAAAGAAGATATGGATGCCTAATTCAATCATCCAATTCACAAATAAAGCCACTGTACCATCTGCACTCACCATTGAACCAATTTGTAGCCCATACCACCAAATTCCAGGTATTTTTGGGAAAACTAGAATGACCCTCTAAATTTGAAAACATACAGTCAATTTCAAAAATTAATTAATTGAAATTAATTAATACATTTGCCTAATTAAAGAGTAGTTTTCCTGTATACCCAAAACCTCCATTTTGCGAACTGTAATTACCCTCTCACTATACCAGAGTTTCCCAAACCTCACTTCTACAGCCAATATAGGCTTAATCCTAATCCACAAACTTAGTCATGGCTTCCCAGACCTCTCTGGACATAAGACCCATGTCAACCCCTCACCTGGACATCGACCATTTGGCACTAGCAGACATGGATTTCCAGATAAGAGATATTGCTACCCCAGTCTACCCTCTGAAGTTCCACTTCTAGAGTAAGGATAGATTCCTGAACCATACCGATGACGTCCATTTATGGGAATCCAATTTTCCCAAATATCTATTCCCAAAATTTCACCCACTCCTCGATATCATAAATATTTGGTATGTCTGCTATATCCCTAGCCAAATGGCTAGTGTTTCCCCTAACCAACAACTCTCATTCACCATCACTCGAGAGTCTATCAACCAAATGCTTCAATTCCAACCTAGCCCTAATGAAACCCCATTTCATATTGGATACCTATTGGACTTATTTTTATAGCTCCAAATACCACCTTATGTATTTGTGATGCTTGGTTTATGGCCTAGGGGAACCCCTCCTTCCAGACTTGGTCCAAATATTCAAAAAACAATGTTTTACTCCCTGTACGTGACTTTTCCCTATATTAAATGCATTTACACGTGGATCAGTCTATACCCAACCCATGTTTATGTGTTAAAGCACTTAAAAAAAAAATTCCTTAACTATGGGTGGAGATCACGGGTTTTACCTATTGATTACCTATTAGTGCCTATGGCCCAACTGTTCCCAAATGTTTCCCAACTGAAAAACTACTTTTGGGAGAAGTATAAAAAGACTTCAATGGGAAGGTCTTAAGGAGGAGAGAAAATAGAGAATTATTCTGCTATGATTATCCCCTGATCAAGTCTGAATATCCCTGTGCTTCAAGAACTTCCCCAAGTTCATGAAACCCTTGTTTCCTTGAGAGTTGATATCCTTTCACTTGTGGGAGATATCCTTGTGTTGGTTATGGAAGGAGATTTTTGAAGACCAGGACTGGATGGACTTGGAGGATGGTTCCGCTTGGAGCTGGCAGAGGAGGACCCAGGTGAACTCCTTCTATGTTTTGATTATACTTATTTGCAATAAAAGAAACACTGTCTTGTTCCTGATATCAACTTTGTTCATGCATCTGATGTTATTGTTATGGTTTATGTATGAATGACTATTTCAATCTCTAACTAACCATCTATTTATATGTTATAAAGTTGATTTCACTATAATGCTTTATCTATATGCTATTATGTGTCTTTGAATTGGTTGTTTTGCAAGTTCAAAGATCACAAGGAGTTGCAAAGGGTTTGAAACTTGGCTGGAACTACTCGAACGAAGTACCCCCAGATATGTACATCCTCACATAGTTTGCTTATTTAAGCATTTTTCCTAAGTTATTTGCTTGTTTCATGCTGTAGATTACTCCTGCTCTGTTAGGGTTCTGACCCAGAGCCCTAGGGGACATTATCCCTTAATAGAATTGGCGACTCCACTAGGGACAAAATTCTTGTTGTTCCTAGTTTCGGTTATTTAGTGCCAATCAGGGCTTAGCTTTTAGTTTGCTTGTTGTGATTGTCTTGTTTTCTCCTGTAGGAACTCAGACTTCAAGTCTGATTCTTTTCATCTGTTGGCATTATGATACATATGTTGTACTTGATGGCAACCCACTCATCTCAGATGATAAATTATAGTACAACAAAGTTATTTTCTGGTTCACGGACTTTCACGCAAAGAAAAGTTCACGAACTTTCATGCAGAGAAAAGTTCATGCACTTTCATGCAGAAAAAAGTTCCTTTCATGCAGAGAAAAGTTCACGCACTTTCATGAAGAGAAACGTTCACACACTTTCATGTAGAGAAAAGTTCCTTTCATGCAGAGAAAAGTTCACGCACTTTCATGTAGAGAAAAGCGCACGCACATGGGAAATCTTATGGTTGGCTCATGGTAATTTAGTCCTTGGTATGTGGAACTATGGGGGCCATGGTATTCATCATAATGTTGTCCCAAATTGGGTCCATTGGCTTAAATGTTATGGTTTTTGGTCCGTGGTATGTGAAAGGCTAAGGCTATAAAAGGAAGGAGAAGCATTTGGCAGGCATCTTATGACTGATAATATCTGATAAAGTGCTAGATCTGAATACTGTGATTGGGTTATGGTGCAGATCTAGATCTGAATGAAAAGGAACTTGAGCGCAAGGAGAAGGATAAGTTCTATTGATGGGTCAAAATCTTAAGGCTGGAATAGTGGTTCAGTGAAGCGAAGGCGCGTATACATGTTGTTCTTGTAAGGGAAGGTCGCGTATACATAGGTCGGTATTGACAAAGAAGCGTATGCACGCAGTCTGAAAATTTATGAAACATGGTCCCTGGAAGGAAGAGAAGGTTGTAGCCTTCTGTAGGTAGCAGCCTGGGTACTAGTATCTCAACTAGTAAAAGAACTAAGGTGGTTGTAGCTCCCTCCCAAGAGAAGCTGGAAAACGAGAGAGGGTTGTAGCTCTCTACAGGTAGCAGCTTGCGTACTGGTAAAGGACTACACCAGTAAAGAATCATTGTAAAAAGAAGTTTCTAATTGAAAAGTGTTGAAGCCCCGAAAATCTTGTCGACAATAAGGGGGATACCCACCCGGTCCGGACCTTGGTTGGCAGCTCCTTATTTGTTTGGCATAGCGGGTCCGACTGGGGATAACGGGACCAGTTTCCCGATCTTGGGTGTGTGTGTGTGTGTAGAGTTGAATAATGCTGATCTAAGAGTACTTTAAAGCTAATCTAATTCAGATTCTTTAAACTAACTCTATTGTATTGTAATCTAGTGAGAAACAACACATCAAATCTATTCTAAACCGGGATGTATATCTTCCATTATGCGATCTAAAAAGATTTCGAACAATAACTGGTAATAATGATCATTCATCTATCATAAGAATATAAATCATTAAAGATAAACCACTTTTCATAAGAAGTTAGGCAAAACAGTTGTGAACAACATATCGCATAATAAGCTATTCATATGTCAGACATAAACAATATGACTCCACCGTACAAAAGTTCCAAATGATAACCCATACATTCATGCAATAACATATAAACAATTGAAATAGTAAATCACTTAAAGAATATAAGCAGGGATTTCCAAGAGATAAAATTACCATTTATGACTAATTCTACCCATAATCTTCAAGCAAAAACGATCTATCTCTACTTGTTCTAACATCTACCAAGAGTACAAAAATGCAACATCAGTAGCAGATATCAAAATGAAAGTAAAAATAAATCTCGATCCATCCATTCATCAAAACCTCCTCTGAGGGTGCAGAAGTGCATGTTCTGAGGATAAGTTTTTGAAAAATCTCTGGACCCTTCTCTAAATGCATGAGAAGGGTTAAAATACTACTTCCTAATTCTAATAATAGTGTTTTTACAAAATTTTAGGATACGGCTCTCAAATGACCGTCCTTTTTCTAATCTAAATAAAAAGAAACAACAAACTACTAAAAATAAGCTACTTCTAAATTTGGTCCTTAAAACTGCAAGTGTTCATCATGGATTTGAGAAGAGTAAGTTGGCCGACTTCTGCGCTGAGCTGGGCTGCGAAAACGGAAACTATGAGAGCTGGCACTACTTTCTTGGCTGAGTTTATGATGCATTTCACAGTCATCCATTGACTGTGTGGCTTGACTAAGTATTCCCAATAGCACTCCCAATTCAACCTGTTCAATGCATGGATCGCTTTTCCCTTTTCCTGCGCCTTCTGTTTCCATTCTGCCTCCATTCGTGACTTGTTTGGTAGGTATCCCGGGGTGGTTTCTGTGATTAAGTTGGCTCTGTGTAAATTCTCATTTACACAGTCGATAAGAACGTTTGCCTGTGTCGCCGCTGTCTCCGCCGCTTGTTCTGCCTGCCTGATTTGATCGTCCCATTTGTTAAAGAGAAATTCTTTATGTCTCTCATTTATTCTGGGTGCATTTGATCTCTTCCCTTCCTCTCCATCTTGCCAAGCTAGATACTCTGTCACTTGTCTGTCAATCTGGTCGTAGTCACTTCGCCGGTCCGTCACTTGATTGGTGAGTTTATCGCTTAGTTTGCAATAGTGACTCCACTATGATATTTTACATCCCAACTCTTCCTGTTGCTGCAGAAGTTGCTCATTTAAGCCAGTAGACTCTGAAACAAATTCGGCAAGCTTAGGCTCGTCCTTGTGTATTTCTTGTAAAGCTTGCAAGTGCTTTCATTTTTCATCTAGGCTTCTTTGATAGTTTATCTGCATCTGCTGAAAGTCTTCTTGTAGTTTCTCGAGTTGTTTAGACGCTTCAATACTAGCATTGGCTTGTTGTAGCTATTGTTGTAGTAGCTGTATTTGGTTTTCTTGTTCCCTTAACAGTTGCTGAACTTCCGACGCCTTGTCGATAGTCGCAGAAGTGTATGCTCCTGCGATCTGAGACAACTTCATGAGATTTTCTGTCGGGTTGTTGTTAGGGTCTTTCCATAAGACGTCTAAATGTTCAGCGTCCTGTGACAGCGTATTCTCCA
>APFE031595355.1:0-33544 GCA_000404065.3 Pinus taeda | reverse complement strand
TTTCGATGTTCATCCTTGGAGAAAGTAGAGGGAAACTTTGAAGCCTGGAGATAGACAATGATATCTCCATACCAAGGGTCGAGTGAAGAGATGAGGAATAAATTTTCGTCGGGAAAACTTTCCTCATAAACAGTGTCCTCTCCACAAGGCAGCTCAGAAATTAGCTCAGCAAAAACCATGGATTTCTTAGACTTGGCTGACAAGAACTCGAGATCAAATTCTTGCAAGATGACTATCCCAATACTCTTACACCATTCCTCTTCAATTTTTATTTTTTTTAATTAAACTTTAAAAAAACTCCAACCAAAATCCCAAGTTTAAAAAACCTCAAACTTTGTCTTTTATAATAAGAAATAAAAATCTTAACCAATTACTTACATTAAATAAAACTCTTTTATATATTGTATATTTGCCATAGACATTATATATATAGGTAAACAAAAACATACCCCCACCAATATTATATTTCATGGATATGTTCTAACCCATTACTTCGTGTTTGTAATTTTTTAAATGTAAGTCGACATAACTTTATGAATCATAGGCTTCTTTTTTCCTCCTTTTCTCTCCCAAAGTCGTACCACTCTGCATACTTCTGTTTCTTTTGAACTCTTTTTTCTACCACGCTTATTTCGCAGCACTGTTCATTCTTTTGCTTTTCTTATCCCTTTTTATGAGCGAAGTTTTAGCTCTGCGTGCTTTCAAAGTCTTCATGGACCCACGTCCTTTTTTTACGTTTTGCTGTTGACTCGAGAGAAAACGTGTTTGTTACGTCTGGACTTGGAAATCCAAATAGTGATGCATTCTACCGGTGTTCTCGCGATTTGGGTGGAATAAAAGATTCCTGGAAGCCCGAAAATGCCGAATTAATTGCAATGTACGTTGGTCGATTGAACATCTAACCATAGATAGCTCCATGTTCACGAAGTTGTCCAACACGGCTTTTCATCTTTTTCAGTAGATATTTTCATTCAAACTTCTTTTGAAATGATAATGGTATCCACTCATGAATGTTTTTACATCTTGGAGAATTTTATATTTTTCTTTTAATTGGTTTAGAATTTGGTAAGATTTTTTGGAATTATAAATTTGATTCGTATTTTCTTAATCATCTAAGTTTAATATCTATATAGATAGTTCTAAAAATATTTTAGTTATATCTAAAGTAAAATATAAGTTTTTTTTATTGTAGAAAGTTTTAGAAGAGCTTAGTTATCTAGAGTGTCTATTATTAGCAAATAATGCTCTGCAAATATCTTCTATAGATATTTTTTGAGAGTTTCTCTTTATTATAGATGGTTGTAGATGTAGTTAATTTGATGTCCATTACACCAGACTACTCATGAAACTAATATATTTTAATATTAAATATAAAATTCCAAACTCTTATTACATTAAATAAAAGCGATAAAAACACTGCAAAATAAATAAGAGAGTAATTAGATGGAGTATCAAATGAGAGTTTGTACACCCATAAAGTGAAAGCATGTAAATTAAAATCTAGCGTGAAATATATGTATAGTTGTTTAGAGTGGAGCTCATAGTGAGCCACTTTTCCTACATATAACTAGGAGATAACATCCTATTGGAAAAGCTAGTTGACTCAATCAACTAGCCTAGTAGAGTTGCCTCACCAAAGAATATATTATAAGTTGATCATCTTCTCAATAAAGTTGACCAAACAACTCAATTTGGTCAAGTCAGTTGAAATAGTTAAATTGTTATAATTGTTTATCCATCAATATGGATTATTTGGATCTATGTAAGTTGGTTGGTTGTTAATGATAAAAAATGGATCTTCTATTAATTAAGTGGCTCTCCAGGTGAGATACCTGGAGAGTGTACACACACTCATGCAATACATGCTTTGTTTCTATGTGGAGAACAGCCTAGTACATATAAGCTTTCACACAATGAGGTGGTTTGAACCACTCCTTGAATATTAGGATTTGAGATCTAAAGTTAGAATCTCAATCCTATCATCACTATAACATCTTTCTATGTTTAGCTTTCTCCATTATCTCCAACACTCCCCCTTAATGGAGAAAGGGTACTGAACAATAACATAGGCCTGCTGGTCTAGTCTCAACTAGGCTTACAATTAAAAAACATGAAAAAACTTGGTAACAGAGTTTTCATTTTAGTCTTCTTGCAGCAGAGTAATACTTGTTCATTTGTGGATGAGGCTTCATCTTCACTTTCTTTTCCATGAGGTAGTGATGTATCTTCACCTCATTTCTTCGCCTGTGAAGGAAATCTTGAATTCTTATGCTTCTCCTTCTCAGAATTATGGAAAGCCAGATAAGAGAATTTTCCTTCTCACTATTTCTGGTGTCAACCATCTGAACGCCAGTGATGATGTCTTCATCATTCATTACTGCAACTTCTGTGTTGATTTCATAAAGATGTGGTGTTTCAATCCATGCTTCAAGAAATTTCAATTCTTTTTCAAACTTCGTTACTTTTTCCTTGTTGTTGTTGGTATCATCTGCACACAGAAATATTAATGAGATCATCACAATTTAAATTTTCTCCAGCTTTGTTTTCTTCTGCCACATCTTTGCAATCAACTTCATCTAGCTCATCCCATTGATTTTCAACAATATGTTCCTCTTTACATCCTTCTTGAAAAACACCTCCTATGTCTTCAGTCTCATGTTGTTGCAGAACATATAGTATCTCTTGATAATCGTGGTCATTTATAAAACCACTATACCTTATGAAAAAAATATCCTCGGGGTCAAATATGTCTAAAAGTGTAGCCATATTGGAAAGGTCCAGCTTATCTCGCTTCGAGATTTCTTTTTGACTCCACACAACCCTCGAGCTCCAACAACCCCGTTACCACGTAGGCGGGAAACTTCTCCCTTTGACAGCTCCTCAACTGTAGAACCTTGTAGACTGTGGCTTCTGTGCCACACAGGTCTTAGTGCCCTCGGCTCTAGCAACGAGCAACTAAACGACCTCTCACAAGGCTGAAACACTATCAATGTCTAATTCTGATGCACATATTTATGAAGATGGGTTCAAATCAGCAAAAAATTTCGCATTTTCTGTGGCATATAATAATTTAGAAGAAAATTTACCCAATTGTTTTTCAAATCTCCACAACCTGCAATTTTAGTTTCTCAAACAGTTAAATTTCCAAACAATTTAAAATTGAAAAACGACACAAATATCAGACAAATTCAATCCACCATGGATAGAACGCTACCAGGAAAAAAAATCTTCAAATGTAATGTTGCTGAAGTTTCTTCAATGGAGAAACTATTGAATTCCACCTTCTCTAGATCAACATCAGGTTTGTAAGGCACGAGAATCTCTCCCTCCTTTTCGAGAGGCAACGTTATCTTGCCAAAGACAAGCATGTCTGTAATAAGGCCAACCTTAATTCTGTAAGGAATAATGCTTCCGGGCTTGATATCATCATAAGTGTCCTTGATATCATTGTAGATTATTGTTATGGGGAATCTTCATAGTTTCAGACCCATGGGCATGAATTGTGCCCACATCAAGGATCACTCCAGAGACAAGCTTCCTGCCATCGCTCTCTACTAGATAATCAATGTCCACCAAAGGGATCGGAACAGGGTTGGGATTATTTATAAGCACATCGACAACAATTTCCGCCTTCTTCGGATTGATAGATGGAATGTGGATTCCTATGACATCTTCTATTGGTTTTCCAAAACCAATAGCTTCCTCAATCTAAGAATTGCAAAAAATTCCAGAGATCAGTTTCAAGTGTGTGGATTTCTTGACACCTCGGTCTCCAACCCTAGAAAATGATGACAACTCGTTTATGGGAATGAACTGCTGGTTCAATACCCCGAGAGATTGGAACATTGCAGAATCTACAAAGGCTCCACAAATCGCAAAACAAACACGCAGATTGATTGCACAACTGTCGCCTCAGCTGTTATACCATCTATGATCCACTATTCCACCGGTAGACTCACCAACACGCTGCTCAAAAATGAATCCTACCACGCAGATGGTTTCCCAACACGTAGACGATCGCCCAACACACAGACGGTCGGCGCACTTATACACCTAAAACATGCGACGCCTTAGCTCGCGCTCTCTGTTAGCACCTAAATCCGCCCTAGGCTGAAGGAAGGCAAAATTCAGGGTAACCACAAACCATGCTCAGTCTGGTAGCTAGCCCTACCAGAACTGGAGAGGGCTCTCTCCGAGTCACGCTCAGTGAATAAACAAACGATATGGTCTGAGATGACTTACAGTGAAATATTGATTTTAGGATAGTAAATAAATATGGATACACGAAGCAATTTTTTTATGAATGACTGAGTTTCTGGGATGGTATGGGACCAACGGACAGCAATGAGCAGAGAATTTAATACAAAGGCACAGACTACCTCGTGAGGCAAGACAAGTGGAAAGTCTAGCAATTTAGTTTGAAATAACGCGAAAAGGAGAGATTGCTTAGGAGGTTGAAAAGGGCATCAGTACACGAATCCTTTTCAACAGAAGAAAATTACACAGCGTGAAACTTTCCCACAGGCAGAGCAATAAAGATGAATTCTACCTTATCTTACTAAGAACATTTCACTGGAAATGAATATGAATGAACTATGAAACATAACGAAATACATATGAAACATAAAGAGACACATTTTCTACACTCACAACCACATGAATCTCATGAAACAGAGCAACTGCCTTTCATTAATCCTTTGTCAAAATATACAATGAAGCACTGAGTTTCTCTCCCACAGTCTCCCAGAAATTACAATCAACCCAACCCTTTGCAAATGGTTTGCATACAATATATAGAATATGCCATGAGGAAATAGAGTGACCAAGAGTTGGGGAGTTTCTCAAATCATTACAAAATGGAGATGGAAAGCCAACCATTAGCTACAGGTGCAGCGTTACAAAAATGACAAATGGCTTGGGTGACCATTTGCCTTCCTTTTCCACTTGGATAGAATCCAAACTCTTTAAACTTTGCCTTAGTTTCCGGAAAAAGTAAAATGTAGATGAGCGGGCCCACTTGGCGAAAGTCGCGAATTGAAATTTCGTGAAACGGAGGTGAATTTGGCCTTTTTATCTATATGCGCTGCGCCACTTTGGAGGCTGTTTTGAGGTACCTGCAGGAGTCCACATTGTGCCCAAGTGCACTTGTTGGAAAGCCTGGTCTGTCTACTTTCCAACCCAAGTAGAATTTCTGAATTTGGTGGTCATTTTCCCCTCCAAATCTTCATTCTCCCAAGACTGCTTTCTGTATGTCAAAATAGGGGCAGAGAGGTCATTTTTTGAGTGTTTTTGACCTCCTGGAGACTCAAATCACGCCCAAATTTCTTGTCCATGCACCAGTATTTGTGGTTTTTCATGCTGAATCCAAAAATGCAATCCATTTGTGATTTGGAGCTCCCAATCCTAAGCGCCGCGCCTGTGGCGCGGCGCACAGGGAGAAAAAACCTTTGTTGTGACCAAAAATTTGCCATGTGACCAAAATTGCCCTAAATTTCTTAAAGTTTGGGCTGGAAGTTCTCTAAGAGGTACTATGCTAGGCCGCAGAGGCTTCAACCAAGATTCAAAGCTGATCTTGCTCCTTTTGCCTCTTTTGCCTCTTTGTCGCTTTTCTCAATTTTTTCTTCAAGCTCCTTATCCGAGCCTTTGAACTCATATTCCATGCCCTGTAATGATAAACCATCTGCCTCAGTATGGTTTTGTCCCTGTCAGCCTTCTCCAGCAATCTCTCAAGGTGGATGTTGATGCGCTCGAGCCAAGACTCTCGGTCATTGTTAATCTCTTGCTCTAATGGAGTGAGCTCAATCCTCCTATGTTGGGCAGCTTGGTGATTCTCACGGATGTTTTGCAGCTCCATGATCTCATGCTGGTCCTCGAGCTGTTTGTTCCTCTACTCCAAATACCTAATAATCCACTTAGCCCTCTCCAAATTGAGTGACAAGTCTTGGATCTCCGTTTGCTGCTCGTGGATGGTCCTCCTAAACTTGGCACTCTCCACACCTGTATCATCATCATGAATGAGGATGAAGTTGGCCTCTCGTTCACCTGATGGCCCCTCGTCATGCATAAGCCACTTGCCCCTATCCTGTACCTTTGTTGCCAATGTCAGAAGCGAGGCCCCTTCCACCCCGGGTGGAGATAACACTCGCTTTGCTGCTGCAAACAAATGTCTATTGCCTCTCTGATAGGTGATGAATACTGGCATAGTAGTGGTCTCATGGCGCTCATACTGATGAGAAGGACCACCTATCTCATGTTCAACCTATGATAATACCTGTGAAGTGCTGAAGAGGTCACAGGAGATGAAGTCATCCCAAGTAATGCCCTACAATCCCAGCTGATGAACCACCAAAATCTTAATAAGAGAAAAGTGATAAACACCGTTAAGTTGCTGCTGAGGGGTCTTGTGCTGCATGAAGGTGTTCATCCTCTCTATGTTCCTGCAAATGAAATATGGGATGTTCATCATCCGTACCCTGGTAAAGTGCATGAGCAACCTGATGTGATAGGCATATAGACAAGAGAACCTCCCCTCACAGCTGAAATACTTCATGATCAACTTCATGAGTGGAGCATATTCATCTTTCAAATATCGGAACGGAAAGACTCTTTGGAGCTGCCTCAAGAAACTGGCCTTAGTGTAAGGCTCATAATGCTGCCGATCAACCTTCTGTTTCTTGTGCCATTGTTCTCCAACGTTTGGTATGCCAGTTGCTAATGAGACAATTTCAGGTATCAGTGTGAAGGTGACCTCGGCTAAGATAGAGTGATCTCCATGTAAGTGAAGCACAAAAAGATGGGCCAACTCATGATGAACTCAAACATTAGCCACTCTTTGACAAAACTCAAAACATAATAGATGCTGGAAACATGACATAGCAAGAGGGCAGGCCTGCAATTCTGTGAGGGTAGTTGGCTCATCCCTAACATGTTTGCCACTTTTGTGATGTCTCCGGGGAGCCTGTTCTTCCGAGGATGAATCACTTTGGGTTTCCATTCTCATACTCCGATGAATGCTCAGATGCCATGACTGCTGTATGTGTACTGTTCTTGGACTCCCTTTGATGATGGTAGTGAAACTATGTGTTGTTGTGATCGTCTGCCACCAAGGGGAACAATGCAAAAAAGGGAGTGTTAGGAAGGGGAATAATATGATGGGATTAGGGGTTATGGGGGGAAATTTTGTTTAGGGACATGTAGGAGGGTTTGGGGATTTTATAAGGTAGGGTTTTGAGGTTTTATGTTTGACAAATGAGTGGAGGGGATAGGGAATAGGGGCTTAGTACTGTTTTAGGGTAGGGAAAATACGGAAAAATTGGATAAGGGGGAAAGGGAAAAATGGAAAGAAGGGGAAAAATGAGAGGGAGGAGGAACCGTGGCATCCACACAACAAATTTGCACCCTAGAGCAATGGCTTTGGTGTTTTCAAGTGGTAGGATTTAGGAGTTTTTATTGCAACCATACACGGCCATAAACCATCATCACATTCACCAATTTTGATGAGCAAGCAATATGTAGACCCTACCTGTCAATTGCAGGGGTTTCAAAGTGATTTGTTGCAAATTTGGTACAAATTCGGGCCTTTGTGGGTGTGCGCCACACAACAAACCCAGTGCGCCGTGCTCTGTGTGTGCACCGCGCCTGTGTTAAATTAACACTGTGGGGTAGCGCTCTATGCGCCACGCTCTCTATGTGCGCTACACTCCTCTGTCTGTGCATTGCGCCTACGAAAACACCTCCAAACTTACTCCAAATGCGTGCTTGCACTTAATCACTTTGCTATGTTTCTCTATAACCTTGGTGTGCACAATGACTTTGTTACTTGTGGAAACTTCTATATAAAGGCATTTGGAGTCATGGGTTTAATTTTTGCTTCTTCAAAACCCACTTTGCTAATGTCTTGTTTTGGCACTTTTTCCTTGATTTAAAGCAACTCTGTATTTCACTTTTCCCTTTGAATTTTTAGCTAAAATGATGAAATTTTTGGCACTTTTTGTAGGGGTTGTTGACATGGCATTTGGCCAAGGAAACCATGATTGCGCCTAAAGAGATCAACCGGAAACTTCTTTTTTGAAACTTATCACAAATGACACACTGTTTGACTTTTCTTCAAAACAGAGTTTTGAAGAACAGTCGTAATCTGTCAACATGACGATGAAAAGCTTTGAATCACAACTTTGTAAGGGTCTTCCTCTGGCCTGCATGGCTTTATTGGACATGTTTGAAGACCAATTTATCTGATCCCTAGACCTAATGACTAAAAATGACTCTTGTCCATTAAAATATCGAACGTTGACTGTCATGGAATTTAGTGAACATTGAGAAAATACCTAAGCCAGCAGGTGCCAGACATGAGGGGAAATGACTAACAAGACCTTTTCCATCAGATTATGGCATGCCCCTAGCAGAATGCAGCTGAGTGAATGGAGCGGGACTCCTAAAAATGAAATGCAGAAAGAGTTTTGATCTCTGACGGAGAACTAACAAGACTGACTCTAACACATGTCATTTGGGAAGTGAGTGAGGCTTGTCAAAGTAGAGGAGACTCCTGTTGGACCCTGGAAAGAACTTGTGCAACATCAAGGCAAAGGTTGTAAGGTTCTTTTATTCATAAAGTTAATACAATCAAGTTTGTTTTTCTCAATGAACTGTCTCTAATGGTTTATTTTATGAGCTCCTTGATCTTCATAATGAACATGTTTTATTATCATATCTATGCAGGTGTTATTTGATGTGTGTTTGTTTGTGTACGCAGGTTATTGAAAAGGAACTGCTTGAAGTTGTTGGAATAAAGCTGCCACAAACAAGCATTGGACCGAGGTAGGGTCTATTACACCTCTTAGTATTCATCTATCAATTGAAACATGTTTAGAGAAAAGTAGATTTGTTTGTGCTATTTGTTGCTATATATCATTCGATACTAGGGAGATCGGTCTTGTCCGCAAGAATGATTTATCCAGCCAAGAAATTGGCGACTCCACTGGGGACTGGTTTGGTTTGTTTTTTGATTTGTCTTTGCTTTGACTTGAGAAACTTGAGTTTTGGTTTCTGATTTTTCCTTGATGTGTATGAGTTTGGGTACTTGTTTGATCCTGGTTTGATTTTTATTTTTTGAAATTTTGGAAGAGGACCGCACCCTTTGCATTAGGTACAATACGGACATGTCTGCACTGTTACAGTGTAACACAAAGCGGCATCTCACCTGGTTCTACTGGGGGCCTATGGACCCTATCAAAAGTTTGAAAAACCTAAGATCCATCTGCCCAGTTAGGTTTAGTTTTTGTCCATAGCTGTTAGTATATGCCCAGACCTGCACTTGTCCTGACAAAAGTTCCTTGTGAGTTATTTTTCATTGGCATTCTCGTTTGAAGAGATTTTCTAGAAGTTTTGCATGTTGGATTGATTTTTTCTTGGTCTTCGTAGTAGCTCAGAGATCAGAAGCCTTAGAGCCTTAGATCACCCTGGTCTCTCTGGTCTTCTTGCTGAGTTTGACTAGCTCATGAAATCTATCCTTGAAGAGAGCTAGATCCCATTTGTCTCTTTTGCAAAACTTTGATTAAACTTGATTGAAAGTTTCGAATTTCATTTTTTGTTAAAACATAATTGGGTGTTTGTGATTAGTTTGTTGAGCTGAACAAATTGATCCTTAGTTACCTGAAAGACTTAGTTAAGCATCCTCAAAAACATTTCAAGTTTCTTTTCAATCCATTTTTCGTTTAGATCTCAAGATTAGATTATAGTTTTGAGTTTTTCATAGAAATTATAGAAGCTTGTTGAAAAATTTGTTTTCAATAGTTTTTTAGAGTTTTTCTAGAAATCTTAAAATCTCTTTGAAAAGAATTGTTTGTTCTTGTAGTTTTTGATTGTTGAAAAGAAAAGGGATTTTCCGTGAGCGTGATTAGTAGTCTCATTTTTAAAGTTCTTTGAAAAAGACAAAAAGTTTTCTTTTCAGTTGTATGTTAAGAGAAAGATTTCATTTTCAAAGCATTGCATTTTCAACTCTTCCTTAGTTAGAAATTCATTGAAAAGGAAAAGGAATTGTTATAATCTTAGGTGCATTTTTTAGTGTTTTGGAGTCGAGTCTTCCCACCATAAAGTTTCATCTTCGCACCCATTGACTTAAGAAACAAACAATAAAATTAATGCTTAATTAAAATCCATCTAGCAATTTTTTTATTTTCTAGGGCTCTTTTCACCAACATAGCTTAGGCTAGTATCTTGGAGTAGGGAGTAATTAACTCTCCAAGATAGTTTAAAAAATCAAGTAGTCGATCTTGCGGTAGGGAGAAAATCCAATTGTTACATCTATGCTCTGGGAAAGCTCCTCTTAAAGGAGAAGCACGAGATCATATCCAAACCAATGTGGGAATCAATCCTTCCTCATTGGGAACGATAGAAGATATTCACGTATTAAAAATGGTAAACCTCGAATTGACCATTGTCGAGGAGCCTGGGATCACTTGTTGGTAAACCTTGGATTATGTCAAGGAGCCTTCAAGGGGATTGAGCTTGTTACTCTGCCCTTGCGTGCGTATCGGATCGTAGACTGTTCCCCCAGGTATATTTGTTTCCGTTGGTGACCTTAGTGGCCATAATCTTTAGGATTCTTTCCTAGGTGACAGTGGAGGGAAGATCCCACTGTACCTGGAGCAGACGTCGTCTAGACTCACTTGGACTCTTTGGGGGGTTATCTTCACTCGAGACGGTTATAGTGGAGAAACTTGTTCCAGTCTGTTTCATTAAGCCAGTTGTCGGGGTAACTGTTCCAACTGCCATTTCTGTATTGAATTCTGTGATGCTGGATTTCATCACCAACTAGTGTTTTCGATCCGGAAAGATACTATTTGTGTGTGGTTTGATCTCCTAGATTTATTAGGCGTGTGCTTCAAATTGTTTGGTTCTTTAGAGACTTCAGGTGGTTTTCTCGAGATTTTCTTTGTTTTCGTGTGAAGTAATTAAATAATTAATCGTGGCTGAATTACCGAGACAATCCCGTCGACTTCGGGGGCGGCCTCCCGAATTTACACCAAGTCAACTTGGAGGGCTGCGAGCTCTTGTCACACCTAGTGAAAGTAGGGTTGGGTCACCGGAGGCCGGAGAGTCTTCGTTAATCATACATCCTAATCATCTAGTTCAAGCACAGAACATATTTCTGAACCGATTTCATTTTCTGAGGTGACTGGTAGTATCACTCCTACTAGCTCATTAGCTGAAGAACCTAAAATCTCTGAACCTGAAACTAAACCTGTCGCTACTCCATCTTCGGGATTTGCTTCCCCTGCTTCCAGTGGTCCTAGTTCACCCAGGGTAGAAAATATCATTACCGAGAATCTTCCTTCTGGACTCATTTCCATAGAAGAAATTGTAAGTTTGAGTCCGAACGAAGGTATAAGCATCCCTGAAAATCAACCAACTATCGAACTTAGGGAGCATGAATCCATTTTCTACAGTCCCATTAGAGGTGACGCTTGGTATATTTCGTTGACTAATTTTTTAGAAAATCCAGGTCTTGCGTCTTCATCACCTCGATTTCCTTTCCTTACAACACCTAGAGGTTATTATCCTCCTTTGAATATGTCGAGATAGTCATCCTCGTTTTCTCAGATGCCAGAAACTTTTTTACATGGCGGTCCTTCTGTTCCTCCTCGGTATCAGCCTTTATCTGGTACGTTTTCAGGAGCATCTCCTCAACCCATCAAATATGTAGTATCTCCTGGTAATAACGGAACTAAACTGTTAAGTGTCGAAGAGATTCTTATGATGTCTGGTACTACTCCTAACCCGCAACCTCAAGGTAGTTCAATGCTGTTTGGAGGGCAGCCGCAAGGTACTCAAATACCGCCGGGGGGGCAACCTCAAGGTAGTCCATTACTGCCTGGGGGGCAACCTCAAGGACAGTATATCCCTACGGGACAATATTTTCCTCAAGGTCAACCCCAGTACCAATATGTACCTCAAGGTCAACCCCAGTATCAATATGTGCCTCAAGGTCAGTACCAACCGCAAGGTCAGTACCAGCCTCAAGGTCAGTACCAACCTCAAGGTCAATACTAACCTCAAGGTTTCCAACCACCTTCAGGTCAATCATTTGTTCAAGGACCGGGAAATGTACCGTATAATTATCAACCTTACACTCAACTTGGTTTTGGTCCTTAATATGCTCAACCTGTTATGGGTCTATACCCCGGAATGAACATGGTGTGGGATCAACAGATTCCGCAACCCAGTGTGCAGTTGTCATCTCAATCTGGACAGTCTTTGATTTATGGTTCACCCCAGCAACTTGTCCAGCCTACTACTCAAAATTCTACACCTGGGGCAGCTCATCAGTCTGGGCCTAGTTCACCTCGAACTCTGTCCCAAACTTCTGCTGCAACTACTGCGGCCTCTGTTCAATCCACTCCACCTATTTCTGGAGTATCAGCAGCTCCAGTTGCTACTGCTCCTGTATCAACTCCTCAGGCCTCTTTACCTCAGTCGAGACCTACAATCCAGACTCCGGTTTCGATGCCTGTAGGACAACCTGGGCCTAGTATGGTTGTCACAAGTCAACCCCAATTTACTTATTAACCATACCAGGGGCAGTACCAATTTGGCCCTGTTGTGCAGAACCCAACTTATCAGTATCAACCGTACCCTGGGTATACTTATCATCAGCCTCAACAACCCCAGTATGGTCCGGTTAATCATGGTTTTCCATGAGGATATAATATCCCAAATGCAAATCTGATACTAAGTTATCCTAGATATCCTCCTCCTGGGGCTGGTCTTATGACCCCATGTTTTCGGGATCTGAACCGTCAGTTACCGTTTATAGCAACTTTGGATTTGCCTGACTTGTCACGCCTTACGAACGATCCCATTAATTATCTTCCGTTTTGGCCGCCAATGCCGAATAAGTTGCCCAGTGACATACCAAAGTTTGAGGGGAAGTCAGGAGAAGATCCATCTAATCATGTGATGACTTACCATCTCTAGTGTGCATCGAATTCCATTATAAATGATTCAATTTGTCTTCGTCTTTTTCAATGCACTTTGATTGGCCTTGCAGCCAAGTGGTACATTGAGTTGCCACAAGGCTCTTTTTACAATTTTAGTCAGTTAGCCACTTCCTTCCTTACTCATTTTCAGCTGCTAGTCCGATATGACAATGGAACAAAATTATTAACTTCATTAAAACAGTCGACGTCCACATATATTTCAGATCATATTCATGAATGGCGATGTTGACGTCGCTTAGTGAAAGTTTTTATCCCAGACCAAATTTTGGCAGAATGGTTTGTAAAATCGTTATTACCTAAAATAACTGAAGATGTAGCTAAGGCAGGAGTAGTTATTGAAGAGCAAGTAATTGCTCAAGCTCAGTACCTTGACTTAGTTTATACCCAGTCAGGTACTTTACATGAGAAAATCCCCGACCTTCCGAAACAAAATCAAATAACTGCACCTCCCTCAGGGTCTCATGCCGCTGACGGTATGGTCGGTACTGTTAATACCAAGAGTAAGAAGAAATCCTCCAAGAATTCTTCTCCCATCATAACTTTACCAGATTCCCCGAAGGGAGAGTCTTCAACCGAAATTTCTACCGATGTTCATGTCGTAGAATCCTCTACGACCAAATCAAAATCTAACGGTAAGAAGAAAGTCAAGAAGAAGAATAAGCAAAACTCGAAGGAGAAATCCGATAAACCTGAATCTACTGATGAGAAACGTAAACCTCGCTATCCTTGTCTCATCTGCGATGAGGAGCATTTTACAAGAGATTGTCCACATCATGCCGAGGTTGCAAAAATCGTCAAAGGTTCACAAACACCTGCTGTTTTGAAGGATCCTTTTCCGAGTCAAGACAGTAAGATGATAGGTTCTTCCTCTAGTGCCTCGAAAGAGCCCATAATGATGATGTCACATGTAAGGATTGCGACACGATCGCAAGATTATGGAAGTAAGAGTCCTATTGGTGGTAAGGAAGCAGAATCTTCTAATTCCAATCCATCAACCTCAGCTCCGTCTGGTTCATATCTGCTACAGATCAAGAAACCAAATCCCGACTTAGTAATCAAACTACCCGCTAAGGGTATACTTCAAAAGTCAGCTTTCAGTCCACATGCAAGAGCTTCTCATAACTATAACATTGTTGAAGATTTAGCTGTTTCCCCTTCAACAATGTCGGCTTTGGAGGTGCTACAATCTTGTCCAGCACAACATAAAATGCTATTGTCAGCTATAGGAGCTGTTGATCTTCAGGACTCAAACCTCATAGTCTTCGATTTAGAAAATAGTACACCTCGTTTACCTCATCAAATGGCTTTCTAGATTTCAGTGTTAGTAAAAAACAGACCTTGCTTTAGGACCGTGATTGATGAGGGAGCTTCAATGTGTATTATGTTGATACAGTGTTGTAAAACCCTTGGTTATCCTACACTTAATCAATCCCCGACGATTTTGAAGGCCTTTGATGGCCGAGGCTTTCATCCTTATGGCATTTTGCAGGACTTACCTATAGGGGTAGAAGGAAAAAATTGTTAATCTAGATGTGGAGGTGGTTGATGCCCCTCTGGATTACAACCTTCTTTTGGGTCATAGCTGGTCTTACGCCATGACTGTTGTTGTTTCATCGGTCTTTCGGCTTATTAAGTTTCCACATAATGGAAAGATCGTTACAATAGACCAGTTAACTTACTTTTCATCTGACCCATCCTCTGCTGAGAGTATTCAACATGTTGGCAAAACCGCTATGCCTTATAAGGATGTTGGAATCAGATTAGTTAAATATTCAGGTTTACTCCGAACTTTTTCATTTCCTCCTCCCAACGTATCATCTCCTTTCGCGACTATTCATATGATTTCGTCAGAATCCATTGTTCTTGACGATCCTTGGATCGTTCCTTTCGATTCTGAGGTGGACTCTCTTGGTGATGCCATGCCTTTGAGTCCCTTTGAAGTTGCTTATCAGGTTGTACAGTCGTTTTCTGACTCAAGTTCAACCAATCTTGATCTAGTGAATGAGATCCATGGAGAATCACTTTCAATCTCACCCTCAGATTCAACAACTTTTTCTGAAACCGTTCAGACCGATGAACAAATTCGGGAACTGTTGTCTGTTGATGCATTACCATGGGAAGATCTTCATCATTGATCTTCATTTTTACCTGAGATTGATCATTTTGAAAATGATTTTTCATCTATTTTTACCGCTGAATATGTCAAAGAACTGCAGAATCCATTGAAACATCCTGATTCTGAACAAAATTTAGCCAATATTTCTCGAATGGTTCCTATCGACATTTCAGTCAAACCTAGGATTGTTGAAAACATTCACATAGGTGCTTCTTATACAGACACTGAAGTCAAACCATATAAAGCCCTATTTCAAGAATTCTGTGACGTGTTTGCCTAGTCCTACGAGGAAATGCCAGGAATTGATCCTTAATCATTGTTCATGAGATCAAAACCTACCCGGATGCTAAACCCGTCCGGCAACGTTTGTGTCAGATACACCCACGAAAAGCTGCTGCCATCAAAGCAGAAGTTGAGAAATTACTTAAAGAAGGTTTCATTTATCCAATTCCTTTGACAGGTTGGGTATCGAATATTGTTCCAGTTACTAAAAAGCAAGGGACAATAAGAATATGTATTAACTATAGGGATATTAATCGTGCTTGTCCAAAGGACAATTATCCAACACCCTATATTGATCAAATTATCGATGATTGTGCCGGCAATGAAATTTTCTCCTTTATGGATGGTTTTTCCGGTTACAATCAAATTAACATTCTACCTTCCGATCAACCAAAAATGACATTCATCTGTCCATGGGGGACCATCTCACTCATTTACGAGCAATTTTCATGAGATGTAGGCATTATCGGATTAAGTTGAATCCATATAAGTGTGTTTTTTGTATAGAAACGAGTCATTTACTGGGATTTGTTGTATCCAAAGTGGGCATTCGTGTCGATCCTTTGAAGGTCGAAGCCATCGTCAAGTTACCACCTCCTTCGACTCTTCGCCTACTCTAGAGTTTGCAAGGGAAAGCAAACTTTTTAAGTCATTTCATTCCGAACTACGCCGAGATTACAAAAGGTTTCACCCGGTTGTTGAAACATAACACTCCATTCTTTTGGGACGAGATAGTTGACAAATATTTCGATGCACTTAAACAAGCGTTGACCCATGCGCCATTATTGCTTCCTCCCAACTACAACCAGGATTACTTCTTGTACCTCGCCGCTTCCCATTCCACCATTGGGATGGTTTTAGTTCAACATGATGAATTTGAAAGTGAACATGTGATCTATTATCTTAGTCGGACTCTAACTCCAATTGAGTTAAAATATTCACATGTGGAGAAATTGGCCTTAGCTGCAGTCCAAGATGTTCAACGATTTTGTCATTACATTTTGTTACGCAAAACCACAGTCATTTATGACTGTAACCCTATGCAATACATTTTGACTAAACAATTGCTAGGGGGCAAGTATGCCAAATGGATTGTCATCCTGCAGGAATTTGACTTGGAATTTGAGAAGGCCAAGTCAAAGAAGTCTTTGGTTTTTGTGGAATTGATGTGTGACTTCCCTCATGCTGATACCGAACATGTGGCGGAAGAACCCATTGTGGATGAATCCTTGTTCCTTATCAGCACTGTTGATCCATGGTATGGAGATATCATTGTCTATCTCCAGACCCAATATTTTCGGCCAGACATTTCACGATCTCAGCGTTGGAAAATATGTTTCCAATCCAAACCTTACACTATTATTGGAGATACTCTTTATCGTCGTGGGGTGGATTCTATTTTCTGCCGTTGTCTTACTCATGACGAGGCTGAAAGGGTTCTGAATGACTATCACTCTGGAGCGTGTGGCGATCATATGTCTGGGTATGCCACAGCCCAAAATATTTTGCACGCTGGCTATTTCTGGCCGTCCTTGTTCAAAGATTGTATCACTGCAGTCCAGAAATGCCACAATTGCCAAATTTTTGATCATAAGATGCACGCTCCACCTACTCCTCTCCACCCTATCATTGCCGTTGGTCCATTTGCAAAATGGGGTATCGATTTTATTACATGTAACCCTCACTCAGCCGGGGGGCATGCGTATATCATCCTTGTGGTAGATTATTTTACCAAGTGGGCCGAGGTGATGACTACATTTTCGGCAGACGGCAAAACTGCTACAATTTTCGTTTTCAATCATATAATTGCTAGGTTTGGTGTTCCTCAAGCGATTATCACTGACCATTGGAGTCATTTTCGAAACATCACGATGACTGAACTTACAGATCAGCTTGGCCTGTGTCACGATACTTCCACTCCATATTACCCACAGGCAAATGGTCTGGTTGAAGCAATCAACAAAGTTTTAGTCACCATGATCCGACGAATCATTGGGATTCATAGGTCGAATTGGCATAACATGTTATTTTCAGTGCTTTGGGCGTACCGAACCTCAGTCAAAACATCAACAGGTTTTACTCCTTTTCAATTGGTTTACAGTTTAGAGGCAGTATTACCCATTAAATGCGAAATCCTGTCATTACAAATTGTCGTGCAATTATTACCAGCCACTTCCGAAGAGGAAAAACGTTTATTATACTTAGCTCAATTAGATGAGAATTGACGTAATGCTGCATTAGCTGTCGAAACTCATGCCAAACGGATTAAAGCTCAGTATGATCGGAATGTTACACCCCGCAATTTTTCGGAAGGAGACCTAGTCTTACTTTACGATCAAGCAAATGATAAGCTAGGGGCTGGCAAATTTGTACCCATGTGGCATGGTCCGTATATTGTCAAGTGAAAGCTAGCAAAAGGGGCCTACGAGTTAGAAGATTTTGACAGTGTCTCTTTAAGTAAACCTAGGAATGGGCTTTACATAAAGCAATATTATGCTTAAAAGATTAGTGTGGAGATTTTTTAGACTAGTTTCTTTCTAAGTTTGGTGTGTTTTTAGATTAGAAAAGCGTGATTTACTTCAGGGAGTGTTTTTCATTATTATTCCTGCTTATCTTGATTTTACTCTTGATATTGCAGATGTCGACGCCTCTCCAAACATACATCGGTTTTGCTGATGGTGCTTGTTGTAGTACACGAAACATCTCTTCTGCAGCTTGGGTTATCTATTCGCCCTCTGACGAGTTAGTATATATGCATGGGGTAAGCCTCGGTCAAACAACAAACAACATTGCAGAATACAGTGCAGTGATTGAGTTATTATCTAAATCCATTTCATTTGGAATTCGGAGTTTGATTGTTAATTTAGATTCGGAACTCGTTGTATTACAACTTAATTGAGTTTATGCCATTAGAAATCCAGTGTTATTACGATTATTTTTGAGAATCTGTCTCTTGGAACGAGAATTTGATTACATCAAATATCAGCACATTCCAAGATATTTAAATACATTAGCATATGCAATTTCTTCTCGAATGTTAAATAGTCATTTGCATTAAATCAAACAGTAAATTTAAAAACATCCCATAACATGTTTTGCAAGATAACCAAAAATAGTAATATAGTATAGCATAGGAGTGTGTCAAAATATACATCGTCCTTGATCATAGGTTGAAAAACACCTTATGATCGGCAAAAATGATAGTATAAAAAGTCCAAAAATGAGTCTACAAGGAAATCATCCTATCACTGGTGATGATCATGATAAGACACCACTGCTCGGGCCACCCTACAAAGGAACCTCCTAAAAGGTCCTGGGACCCCAATCACATAGCGCTGAAGTCTAAGATGAATTTCATCTATGCTGGTCTCCGGAATATCCACGGTTAAGCGCTCTAGATGGCCCTCCAATTCAGCCAAGGTCTCTGTTGATTGGTCCTGTGGGGCCGGTGCTGCGGCTCTTTGATCATAGGGCTGGAGAGCGGCTAGTCGCCGTGGACCCACATCTGCATTTAAAGCTTTTTACTATTAGTTTTGGGATGATTTAAAAACAAAAAAATATATAGAATTAAAATGTTGAAAACAATTTTACCTTTATCATCCCATTGCTCTCCTGGTGGAAGAGCCATATCGGGATCACCACGATAATCCATCCCAGCATATGGAAAATCCTGAATCAGAAAGAGTTGGTTCTCTAACCAACGGAAATACTCTGGTGTGAATTGAACAACCTCGATACCCTCCTCAGGATGGTGGGCCATGACAACAACCCAACGCATAACCCTAGGATCTCGGGGAAGTCCAGCCTCAACAGTAAGTTGCTGTGGAACCAGCATAGGTACCCTCTCTAGGGAAAAGATGACAACTAAATAATCATATCCAAAGTTCTTTAGCTGTCCATTCTTCACCCTAGTCAATTGGCCCTTCACATTGGCCAATACAACATCACACCAGTTGAAGATGGTGCCTCGGAAGCAGTCTAATGCCATACGCATCTAGGAACCTGTAGCTAGATGAAATGTTGCACTCCCATAGAGTCTGGTAATAGTAAAGGCGATCACCTTTAGTTCAGGACAGGAAATGGTTTTAACATCTATCCATTTGTCTGGAGTCTGGTTACTACAAAACTCTAGTCGGAGACTAGCGACAGATTGGCCACTTGGCCTAGATCCGAACAGAGATAATTCCTCACCTCTCTTGGGCAAGCCAGTCAAAAAGTATATGTCATCCGGCTCGATTTCGAGCCAGTTGCCACCAATAATGAAGCACTGGTCCTGCGTGCTCCACCTGTTCACCAACCATTGTAGAAAGTCTACCTATGCCTTCATGCCAGGTATGGTCCAAAATTTGAATAGCCCGCATGCTCTCAATGCCTGTAATGAAGGTGGATGGAGTAATGTAGCTTGATCCATGTCCTCGTGCTCTCTTTCCCACCAAACAAGCATATTGTGTACCTACATTGCAAAATAGGTGGTTTAGAACATTTCATTTCAAAATCTATGGGGCAAAAATGAAGAAGTTAGGGTTTAAAATCTGCGTTCCGCAGGGTTCACACCAATCCTTTTAGAGACAGTGCGTAGGTGTGCACTTCTCCTTAAGGACAGGTGCGGTATCCCAACTTTTCTCTGTGCACAAAAAAATCGGGGTGCGCAGGGGTCACATGGCACCCCTGCGCAATTGCCGCGGGCGATTTTTTGCCCTGATTTTCCTCTAAAATCAATTTTAAAACCCTAAAACAAAATTTTAAACGGATGTAATGCAAGTCAGGGACAATGTGGATTACCTGGAGAAGACGGTTCTCGATTCCAGCAGTCGGATTTTTCGCAATCTCCACAGGAAGTTTTCTTACCAAAAGCTCTTACTTTTTACTCCAAAACCAAATGGTGAAAATGAACTTGTAAAAGCCCTTTTTATAAGATTTTTTGAATAAATAAATTTAATTTATTTATTTTTTACTTTGAAAAGGTCACTTTTGGTGCATTTTTATTATTTTTAAAACAGATGTGAGTAATGTTTGCAGTTTTTGTGCGGAATATTGGGTATTAAGGCAAAATTGGTCATTTTCAACAAAAACACATAGGAGTCCTCTTTAAGCTCTTTTCTGACTCGTAAAATATGAAAAGATTGCTGAGTTTTTCTTTTTACACTGGTTAAAATAGAATTAAAAAGATGATCCTCTTATAGCTCTTTTCTGACCGTATAAACATGAAAAGATTGCCGAACTTTTGTCGTTTCAAGTTCGATATTGGTAATAAAACGACGTGTTTTCGATCGCTTTTTTACTTTTTCAGATTGAAGGCACTAATTATGAAAAGTACTCCTTGATCGTAATGATCAAGCGGTTCTCTCAAGTATTATTTATACTTTTTTGGGCTTGGGAGACACAAATTTATGAAAAAGGACCACGATGGAGTTTTCTTAAGTTTTTCTTCTGACTCCCTAAAATTGAAAAATGCCAAGTTTCTCCTATATTGGACTCGTTAAAATTTCACAGTAAAGGACTTGTTCAATTACAAACAGGAATGGACCTCTCCTTCTTAGGGTTTGAATCTAAAATAAGTTGGACTCATCCAAAGGATGAGCTTATAACCAAGAAAATGTTATCCTCCTCAAGCTTGTCAAAAATAAAGAGGTACTTGCCAAAAATGGTGGGGGAAAAGAGAGAAAAATGAACCTCTTTGTTGTATTTTGTGTTTCAAAACTTTCCATCACTCTTGAACACGACACTTTTATTCACCTGGGTTGGGAAATCCTTTACCTAACAGTTAATCAAGCCACATTAACAGTCTTCAGTCGATTTCTGGGTATTAGCTTTGGGTCAACTGTCACCAAGCCATCTGTAGTGTCATTATGTGTTCAAGAGGTCTTTGCAAATAAACCATCCACCTACAAAATATCTGTCATCCATCATTGACCATCCTTGAGTTAGTTCTTGCCAAATATATCTATTCAGACTTGATCTATAATTTCGTGTTATGGGTTTGCCTATGACGGATCACTTTCTATCGACTCCGACTCATTATCTAGAAAGATGATCTAGAAATTGTCAGTACCTTGGAATCTGCATGCCTCAATGGCAGGTTTCTCACCTTTGATGACATGTTGCATCATTGACCCTCGATCAAAGGATTTTGTGACATGTTCGACATGGACTCATTCATTCACATTTCATGGATTGTAATGAGTACTTTGAGGGCCATTGACATTACTGGTGGTTCCTCTCACACTTGTTAACAGTTTACATCATTGACTGGTAATCAAGTGGTTTCTACCATGTTCGACCTCGACACATTTATTCACATGGATAGAATCGTACTAGTTCGGGAAGTAGAAATGAAGACCTTGGATCTAGTTTCCACCATCCAGGCTGTGAGGAATTTTGCTATCATTATATAGTGGACTATTCATAAACAGATGGCTGCGCCCATACTATGTCCATTTTTCTCTACTTGTGATGTAATACAAAATCATTCCTGTATCAGAACAGTTTTAGATAGTTCTTAGTCAGTTTTGATCTGAGTATGGGAATGCCTACCTCAACGATGATATTTTCACATATATATATTTTGTATTGAATGTTTTTATAGGTTCCAACCGGGGTATCCACAGGAAGATCCTTGAAATGATAAAGTCCTTCACTCTTCTTAGATGATCAAAAAACCATCCTCATCTACTACAGACTTCGCACTTTAGGGGGCAATCTATTACACAAAAAAATGTCACCATGACTTTCTACAGTTTGTGTGAGTCCATCAACACTCATACATACCTCCTTTGACAGTCTTAAGCCTCAGCTCTTCATGTCAAGCCTTGAAAATGGGAGAAAGACCTTAAAAATATCTCAAATCCTAGTTTCGCACTTTCTCCTAGCATTGCCTGCGGTGCTGCACCCCATGGTCATGTTTCCTGTGAACCTGACCGCTCTGTCTGTTGAGTAATGGGTGCGAACCCTTGTAAAAGTTAAAAAGGTGTGAGTTCATTCTTAAAAACTCATCTTGGGTCACTTCTAGACACTTCTAGAAGGAATATTGCGCTAGCAAGTCCGCTCCACCTTGGTTCATCCATTCCATAACTAAGGGAGCTAACTCTATGATATGAGGTGCTTATCCCATTGAAGGAGGAATGCATCCCTTCAATGGTGGACCTACAGCTCCCTCCATTTGCACTATAAATTCATGCATTGGGCTGGTTGTAGAAGAGGTTGAAAGCTGAAGATTCTTGAGGGTAAATGTTGTTGAAAACTAGACTTCCTTTTTGAGCTTGTGAGAGGAGAGATCACATACCTTTCACGTCATTTGGGAAGTGAGTGAGGCTTGTCAAAGTAGAGGAGACTCCTGCTGGACCCTGGAAAGAACTTGTGCAACATCAAGGCAAAGGTTGTAAGGTTCTTTTATTCATAAAGTTAATACAATCAAGTTTGTTTTTCTCAATGAACTGTCTCTAATGGTTTATTTTATGAGCTCCTTGATCTTCATAATGAACATGTTTTATTATCATATCTATGCAGGTGTTCTTTGATGTGTGTTTGTTTGTGTACGCAGGTTATTGAAAAGGAACTGCTTGAAGCTGTTGGAATAAAGCTGCCACAAACAAGCGTTGGATCGAGGTAGGGTCTATTACACCTCTTAATTTTCATCTATTAATTGAAAAATGTTTAGAGAAAAGTAGATTTGTTTGTGCTCTTTGTTGCTAGATATCATTCGATACTAGGGAGATCGGTCTTGTCCGCAAGAAAGATTTATTCGGCCAACATGGGGGAACCACTGCTCAAGACATTTTGAGATTGGCTAAAAAGACTAAAATTAAGAGTTGGAAGTATAGGCCATGAAGGATTGTAACCAAAAGTTCTAGTTTTGAAACCCTAGCCTTCAAAATAAGAATGGCCAGAGAAGCTATGAGAGTTTCAGGGTGGAGATGTAAAGCATAAAATGGAAGAGACATAGTTTTGGCATAGGAAATTAAGAATCTATGCTTTAACTTTGTAGAAAGAATAATGTAAGATTGAGAAAGTATAATGAAATTCTTGGATGTGGAGCGATTCATTAATGGATTCAAGACTAATTTTAATGAGTACAATTCAATAAATTCATCCAAAACTAAACCAAAGCACCAACTGCATCTTACACTATCCAAGAGAGGAAACTACATAAATTTGAATGCTGAAACTCAAGAAAAAAAAATCACTACAACTTCCCAATGCTGGAATCAAACTGCAATATATTATTCAGGCTTCAAAAATATATTGGATTACAATAATCAATCATGGGGACTGAAATTTGAACCCCTCCAAAATATTTCTCCCAACTTTTATTCTCCCCCCGTTGATTAACTGTCGAATCAGTTTTGGAAACTGAATTCTAAAAATAGTTAATAAACTGATTTTAGAACAATTATAAAAACTATTTTTATTGAAGTTTTTAAAAACTATAACATTACAAAATATTATATTAATATCATATATATATATATATATATTATTAAATATAATTCTTTCCTTAAAAATGAACTCTGGGCCCTCTGAAATTTACAACATAGACCTATACATTTAGGTGTTTAAATTAAATATACACATTTAATATGAGGGCCTGACTCTCATCACCCATCCATAATCTAATTGTGGTTTTCAAAAATAAGAAACCACCCTCGTGGGCACCTATGGTAGTTTTTGGAATAGAGAAGAGTGATGTCGGAATGAATGATAGTCGTTGATGTGTTTGATAGGTGGTTTGCACAGTCCGCTTTCCAAGAGCACTTGACTTCCTAATATTTGTGCAGTTTATGCCACCAAGACCCTGTTGGATCAATGCATGATCATGTGGATCATTTTTTACCGACACAATACCTTCTAGAGTTTCTAGAGTTGACCTCTCATCATCCAAAGGCTTGCCATTTTTTTATATAAGAATATTCTAAATGAGGAACATTCCACGATAAGGCCATTGATTCATTTTTATAATCTGTAATATATGATTTCTTTGTCTCATTTGGTCCATACTTGGAAGAATCATTTGTAGAGGAAGCCATTACAGAACCTTTAGAAATCCCCACACTGGTGAATGGATATGTCTTAGAAGTAAAAGGTATTTCTTCCTTGAGCTTATCATTTATAATCAGAGCCAAGCTCCCTATCTCAATTGGTGCTGAACATCCAGCTGCTTCTTTATCTTTTGAGGTGAGCGAATCAACATTCCCCTTGTCCACTAATAGCCTACTTTCCTTCCCAGGTTTTGAAGATTGTGAATTCATATCTGCAGAAAGGGATTCAATGGCCATCACAAGACCTAAAGGTATAAGATCATTCTAATGAAGGCAATTCTAAGCAAGAAATATTTCCATGGCCCTTGATATGACTTGGTATGGTAAGGAATGCTTCTTCCCACTCAATTTCATATGCTAGCATATCACAAAGAGTTTTGTTGCCAATTTGATAGGTTCATATTTTGAATCTTGAATTAATTTCTGAAGGAATTTTGCAGCTTCTACTTCCATGTGAGGAGATAATGCCATTTTGTAAAAAAGAACAACCAGGGTTGAAATGAAGATAAAATGGAGCTAGTCGACACCCATGGAATTGGACTGAATTCTTTGAAGCTTGGCTTGACAAAATGAGTGCTCAGGTTCTCAAATCCTTGACATTTCAATGTCTTCACTACTTCGATGAGATTAAATATGGAGAGATCCACCTAAAATCGCTATTGATTTGTCTAGGAAGAACAAAATAGAACATGGGTGGGACTACTGCAAATCGATTCCAAATAGACAAATATGAGAATGATGGAGGTATTAATGGTAGAGATCCCCTTATCACCGCCTTTACTATAAGTGTTGAATGATGCTCCAGATGCAAAATGAACCAGCATCAACATAATATCATAAGTAAGCAATAAAAACCAATGTTGGAAATAATACTGAGAGGGGGGGTGAATCAGTATTAGAAAATCAAATACTTTTTCATTTTCACACTCAGTTTCACATACGCGACTTCAGTTAAGGATATCCGCGTATATACGCGACTGTGTTAAAAGAAACTAGCGTAAATTTAGTAACCTTTATCATTTAGTGAGTTTATCTTCATTGAATGCATCAGAACATTATTAACCATATGAACAGTAAACATAACAGATCATCACACATAAAGAGCACACATGAACACCATGATATAAGGTGGAACCAATGTGGGTGAAAACCACCTGCTGCAATTTGTTTCTATCTTCCTTTAATAAGAAACTTCTTTTACAATGTACTGGTGCAATCCTTTACCAGTACGCAGGCTACTACCTGCATAAGGCTACAACCTTCTTAGCTTTTGTACTAGCCATTCCATTTACTAGTACGTAAGCGTTGGCCTACTGAAGGCTCCAACCTTCACTCGTTTTTCAGCTACTCCTGGAAGGGAGCTACAACCCCCTTGGCTCTTGTACTAGCCAATATGTTTACCAGTACGTAGGTGCCAGCCTACAATCATCTAGGGACCACGTTTCATACATTTTCATACTGGATCCATAAAACAATCATCATTGCAATACAACCTGCATCATCAATCTCTGAATCACCCAATACTGAAACACTATCAACAACACAGTCACAGACTACATAGCTCTGCAACAACAACCAGATCTAATAGCAACTTCAAATATCATACTTCATACTGTATACGCTACTTGGAAGAACCCAACCTGCGTGTATACGTGCTTTTGCCAGAGACAACCCGCGTACAGATCTGCAAATTCTACCTCATAACTTTGCAGCTATTTCAGACATCAGAACATACCCAGATCATAACATTCATATAATAAACATGCGTTAATAGATCTAGTCTATCCATACTCAAACCATATAAAGATAATCATTCCAAGCCTTGAGATCCCAATCCATCATTCATCATCCTTCACATGAGTGCCTCCTTGGTTAAGATCAAGCAAGGCATCACCAACCCATAACCAACATCTAGATCTCACACTTTATCAGATGTTCATCACTTGCTCACACTTTCACACCTTCTTGGCCTAATGATCTTCTCCTTATATAGGTTTAGGCTTCTCTCAATACCATGGTCCAAAACCATGTAGAATCAATACCTTGGACCCAATACCTGGGGTCGTTACTTCGGACCTAATACCATGGACCAATACCAAAATACCATGGACCAAATACCACAGACCAAAACTTAGTTTTCCGACATGTACGCGCCTTTCCTTCTGTGAATCTACGTGTGTACGTATACGCGCCTTTTTCTCTGATTACCTGCATATATACGCACTTTCATCATGGTCAACCTGCGTATATCTCTCTCTTCACTTGCTGCACTATGATTTGTCCTCTGAGTGAGTTTCCATCACCTGTATCATACATCAGAGTGAGTTGCCATCAAGGACAACACTTGAATCATAATGCCAAAAATCTCCCCCTTTGGACTTGATGGCAACCACTACACCAAGTCAATCTCCCCCTAGGTTTAGGCTTCTCTCAATACCATGGTCCAAAACCATGTAGAATCAATACCTTGGACCCAATACCTGGGGTCGTTACTTCGGACCTAATACCATGGACCAATACCAAAATACCATGGACCAAATACCACAGACCAAAACTTAGTTTTCCGACATGTACGCGCCTTTCCTTCTGTGAATCTACGTGTGTACGTATACGCGCCTTTTTCTCTGATTACCTGCATATATACGCACTTTCATCACGATCAACCTGCGTATATCTCTCTCTTCACCTGCTGCACTATGATCTGTCCTCTGAGTGAGTTTCCATCACCTGTATCATACATCAGAGTGAGTTGCCATCAAGGACAACACTTGAATCATAATGCCAAAAATCTCCCCCTTTGGACTTGATGGCAACCACTACACCAAGTCAATCTCCCCCTTTGACATCAAGGGCAAAGGGCAGACCAAGATATTCTCTTCTTTGATATACATTCTGCTGTCCATACTCCCCCTGAGTGCATGCTGAAGTTTCTGATTGAGCTCCCCCTTTATATATGCCAAGGTGTACAAATCTGTCCATGCTCCCCTTGACTGTAGGCAAGCTGTGCAAAAAGATGTTCTACAAGGAGAACATGACTCTATTATGAATGACCTTCCTATCACCAAAGACTCATACATACATCTATCTCTCAACCAAGTGAGGATATGCAAATATTGACTCATCCATCCAACCCAATGAGGATATACCAAAAGTTTATTCATGACTCATTACATCATCCATCCCATGCATATTGGGGTAACAAAAATACATCATATGACTCACAAAGACCAAGGACCTAAACAAGACCATGATAGTTGTCAACAGCTATCATACACCATATGATCTACATTATAAGCATCTAACATCCAAATCTGTAACCTGCTATGCATTCTTTTGGTCAAGCAAGATATGTTAATAAGCATCATCACCAAGAACTTCTAACCATAATGCCAACAATGCATTATTTGAAGCATATGCTCCCCCTGAACCTGTGCCATGTCATCATCAAAATAGTGATTGAACCATATCAGACTTTTGTACTGCTGCTTTCTTTTAGAACATCATATACGCGACTTTGCAGCATCTAGCTCGCATATATACACGACTTGTCTTCATGAAACCCGCGTATGAGATTTGGAACACTGATTTTCCACACTTCCAGCTACCTATGAATCTGTCATGTCTGTGTACTCTGCTATGCCACATCTTTCTGGCTGTACTTCCTATTTCTTCCATATCTTCAACTGTGATGATGTTTTCTTCTTTTGGTTTGGTGTCCACAATCTTCTCTTGCATTCCTTTGCTATGTGTCCAAGTTTGTAACATGCATAACATCTTACATATCTCATATTCCTTCTATAGCAATCAACAGCCTTGTGACCAAACATATTGCAAGAAAAGCAATATCCCTGAAAGTATCTGGAACGTGATGATATTTCTGTGTGATGATCTTGAACCATTCTCCTTCTACATCTAGCTGCAACATGTCCAAGATTATGACATACATAACATTCAACATTATTCAACGGAGGAAATAATCGTCTATTACTTCCATAATTAGGAGCAAAAGATTTTCTTTGAGGAATTTCTTTCCTTGGTTGCTGATGGGATTGACCTCTCATCTTCTTGTTGGGGATTTCAGATTTTGCATTAGAGTTCCTTGTCTTACTTTGTGAACTAGATTCACCATCAATAGATTCATGAAAACCAAGACCAGTTTTGACAACAGGAGACCATTGACTACTCAGAATATCATCCAAAATCTTAGTACTATCTTGAAATCGCAATAGTTTATCCTTCTCTTCTAATTTACTTTTCAAGATATTTACCTCATCCTAATGTTGTTCTTCCTTTTCCAAACATTGCTTCTTCAAAGTTTCTTCAGACTTTCTTCCTTCTTCCACTTGTTGCCTTAGTTTGAGAATCTCATGTTCTTTCTCTTCATTCAGCACTTGCAGCATTTGACGAATTCTGAAAGCACATTCCAACTGAGCTTTTAAGCTGATAATTTCTTCTTTGAGGGCATTCTTCCTGTTGCTAGGTAGATCTTCTTGATCTATGATTTTATCTGATGCTTCATTTGCTTGTACATCTTCAATCTGAGGTGATTCAGGATCTGAATACTTGCTTCCACTTACCGGCAGGTTGTCATTGTTCCTTGGAGCTGTCTTCTTCTTTTGACGCGCTTTCTTTCCCATTGATCTACGGATCTCCTTCAAGCGATCAAGCTTCTTCAGAAGGACCTGCTCTGATACCAATTGTTGGAAATAATACTGAGAGGGGGAGGGGTGAATCAGTATTAGCAAATCAGATACTTTTTCATTTTCACACTCAGATTCACATACGCGACTTCAGTTAAGGATATCCGCGTATATACGCGTCTGTGTTAAAAGAAACTAACGTACATTCAGTAACCTTTATCATTTAGTGAGTTTATCTTCATTGAATGCATCAGAACATTATTAACCATATGAACAGTAAATAGAACAGATCATCACACATAAAGAGCACACATGAACACCATGATATAAGGTGGAAACCCAATGTGGGTGAAAACCACCTGCTGCAATTTGTTTCTATCTTCCTTTAATAAGAAACTTCTTTTACAATGTACTGGTGCAATCCTTTACCAGTACACAAGCTTCTACCTGCAGAAGCTACAACCTTCTTAGCTCTTGTACTAGCCGTTCCATTTACTAGTACGTAGGCGCTGACCTACTGAAGGCTCCAACCTTCACTCGTTTTACAGCTGCTCCTGGAAGGGAGCTACAACCCCCTTGGCTCTTGTACTGGCCAATATGTTTACCAGTACATAGGTGCTGGCCTACAATCATCCAGGGATCACGTTTCATACATTTTCATACTGGATCCATAAAACAATCACCATTGCAATACAATCAATCTCTGAATCACCCAATACTGAAACCCTGTCACAGAACTCAACCAGAGCCCACAGCTCTGCAATAACCACTAGAATCAACAGCAACCTGTACCACCAAATCTCATAATGTATATGCTACTTGGACGAACCCAACCTGCGTGTATACGCCCTTTTACCAAGGACAACCCGCGTACAGATCTGCAAATTCAACGTCATAACTTTGCAGCTACTTCAGACATCAGAACATACCCAAATCATAACATTCATAAACATGCATCAGTAGATCTGGTCTATCCATACTCAACCCATATAAAGATAATCATTCCAAGCCTTGAGATCCCAATCCATCATTCATCATCCTTCACATGAGTGCCTCCTTGGTTCAGATCAAGCAAGACATCACCAACCCATAACCAGCATCTGGATCTCACACTTTATCAGATCTCCATCACTTCCTCACACTTGCACATTCTCTTGGCCTAATGATCTTCTCCTTATATAGCCTTAGGCCTTGCTCAATACCATGGTCCAAAACCATAACAAACCAATACCATCAACTTCGAAACTAGGGATCAACACGTCCGTCGAGACACCATGGTCCAAAACCATAGGCACAACTTCCAAGGACTAACTGCCACGGACCAAAGGTACTTTTCACATGTACGCGCTTTTACTGAATCCAACCTGCATGTACACGCTGATTCTCCTTGATGAACCTGCGTATATCTCTTTCTTGTCCTGCTGTACTGAGATCTGTCCTCTGATTAAGTTGCCATTACCTGTACCAACCTCTGAGCACCTGTACCAACCTCTGAGTGAGTTTCCATCAAGGAAAACACTTTAAACATAATTCCAACATTATGTTGGCGAAAGTAGGAGGAAACCAAAGATGGAAATTCCTATGTATGAAGGGAGTCTCAATGCAAAAGAGCTAATGGATTGGATCAATTCATTGGACAAATATTTTGACTATGAAGAGGAAGCTGATGACAAAAAGAAGGTGAAATTTGTAGTTACCAGATTGAAGAGTCATGCATCTATTTGGTGGGATGAATTACAAACATCTAGAATGAGGAAAGGAAAGTCCAAGATCAAGCAATGGGACAAAATGGTGAGTAAAATGAAAGCTAAATTTATGCCTAAAGATTATCAGTTAAATCTTTTCAAACAATTGCAGAATTTAAGGAAAAAAGGAATGTATGTTAAAGAATATACAAAAGAGTTTTATAGATTGGGTATTAGAGCAGGACATGCAGAGGATGACATGGAGAAGGTAGCCAGATATATCAATGGCTTAAGGTATGACATCCAGGACGAGATCAACCTGTTGAGTCTGAAGACTACTGAAGATGCCTATTAAGCAAGTTTGAAGGCAGAAGATAAGATGTTGAGAAAACAGAATCAAAGGAGTAGAGGAAGAAGCTCAGTGAGAGGTAGAGAAACTACCAGACAGAGGGGACAATAGCATTAGCATGAAGCAAGCAAAACAAACAGCAGACCACCACAGAGGGGAGAATTTAACAAAGGAAGATTTGCATCCAGAGGAGGAGGCTGAGGAAGAGATGTTCGTTGTTATACATGTGGAAAGTGGGGACATGTGTCGAGGATCCGAAGAATAAGGATTTTGAACCAGCTCTCTCCATAAAGGGTCCCTGGAGGATTAAATTGTATCTATTCTAGCCGTAGGAGGGGGAAAATCAAACGTACCCATCAATGAAGAGTACATCCCGACTCCTAGATTCTCAGTAGGCGGACGGGGGTTATCTACTAAGGGAACAGAAGAGTCCGAAGTTGCTCGAGGATCGACTGGAGAATAATCCAGTTGATCAACCTTAACGATTTTCCCCTCATGAGGAAAGCAAATGACATGAAACAGAGTCGAAACAACGACGTCCATTTCGTATACCCAGTTCCTTCCTAGGAGGAGATTATAATCTAGGTTAGCATCAACGACTTCTACTTCGATATTAACAACCTTTCCTCCAACACATATAGGAAAGGCTGGGATAATCCCGTATGGCCTATGAGAATGACCATCAAACGCTGTCAAGAGGGTTGGTGAAGGAACAACCGACGGTGATCCAATGGCCTTCCAACATGACATAGACATGACGCATGTGGAAGCTCCCTCATCTATAACCATCTGAAAAATATTTGTTTTCTAGTAGGTAGACTTTATCTGAAAAACCATATGATGGGGAAGTCTCTTTTTGACATTACTCATATCAAAAGTGAGAGCTAAGGAATTACTTGGATCTACTGCCCCCATTGCCGATAGCAAGGCACTTCTTTGAGTAGGACATGACTGGAGAACCTCTAACGCGGACATAGCACATGGACTCTAAGCCAGATCCTCCACAATGGAGTAATTCTGGGCTACCCTCATATTAGGGTTGATAGTCACGCGTTTAGCGGAACCTTTCAATGCCCGAGGTATAGTCTCAACAGAAGGTCGCTCAATATGAAGTGGCTTGTTAGATTCGGGAACTGACTTTCCCTTGGAAGTTTCACCCTCACCATAATCGCGTGACTGTGTGGCCACATTAGCGTGAGAACCCATCATGAAGACATTTGATGACTTGTCCCCTTCCTGGTTGCCCCCTGCGGAGGTTCCAGGGTTTGAACTTGTGCCAGCAAGAAATTGCTGCCCTTGGGGGAAAGGGTTAGTTAATACAGCTTGGGAACTGGAAGTCCCTTGCTGCCCTAACAAGCGCTGAGCGTCTTCAATCTTAGGGCAAAGATGAGTTAAATGGTCCCCATTGCACAATTTGCATGGGAACTTGACTTTCTTCTTTGACTCATTTCCACCCCCACCAGCATTATTGCCAGATTTGTTTGCATCAGGCTTCCCATCCTGGTTCTTTTTCTTGCCTCGTCCTTTCTTTTTCCCATTGGAATTTTGACTTCCTTTGGGATTATCCGATTGGACGACATTAATTGAAGAAGTTTGGGAAGCGAAAGGATTAGACGATGTGACTTGGTTGTTAGAAGCAGTTTTTAACAACAACTGCTGCAATTGATTCAACAAGTTCACCGTATTTGTGTCCATTGACCCAACAATGCCATCCGCGTAGGGACCTGGCTTCAGCTTAGCTACATCGACCTTAGATCTAGGAGCATCTGGCAAGTATTTTGATAGGATCCCAGACTGAGAGTAGATCAGTTCTAATTGCTGGGCCCTAAAAATGGCTTGCTCCTCGGAAAAGACTCCTGACATGTAGACATCCGTGGAGATATCAGGTACCAAATACTTCAAGAACCACTTGAGACGGTATTCCGGAGGGATTTCGGCTTTAATAAGCCTCTTTCTCCTCTCCATTCCTGTATGTGATCAGAAATGTGAGTTGCCCTTTCCTAACGAAAGGTAGCCAGCAGTTCAGTTCCGGCATCATACCGGACGGGCAACTGAAAAATGGTTCAAGAAAATGTTGGCTAAGTCGGCGAGTGATGAAAATCTTCCCCCAGGCAACTCTATATACCACTTAGCCGCGTTACCAGCTAAGGTGCGTTGAAATAATCTCAACCTAATTGAATCATCGATCAGGGAGTTCGATGAGCACCATAAGTGAAACGTGGTTACGTGGTCGCCCGGGTCCTCACCATTTTTCCCTTCAAACTTTGGAATATCCGAAGGGAGTTTAGTTGGGACTGGAGGCCAGGCCGAATTGTAGTTGATTGGGTCATTAGTTAACTTAGTGAGGTCTGGCAAGTTTAACGTTGCCAGAAACGGAAGTCTAGACGGGGCTTGGGGATTCCACCCTGACTGGGTGGCGGTCCCGAAGCTCTGAAAAGA
>APFE031595352.1:292841-303888 GCA_000404065.3 Pinus taeda | reverse complement strand
GGAGAGAGAACCTGCGTACCCAGAGATAAACATGTTTTTAACTGACTTTCTCTCTTTTTGAAGTTTGACATGAAGAGTAGAGGTATGAGGCTTGACAAGGAGGATAATATGACTATTGATGGAGCCATATTAACTGCAGATAGTCATGGTGAAAAATTTCAGTGTAATAGGACCTCAGGAAATGGTTTTGGACTATTTTGCAAGGTTTAATAACGTTTACAATGCAATACCACAAAATTTGAGACCTCCGCCTGATCTTGCTTTGTATAAATTCCCGGACGGTTTTGATGTTGAAATGGCATATCAGTTGAGGGAATGATCCCCTCAAAGCCTTGCAGAAATGCAAGATGTTGTTGTTAGTGTGGAGGCAAACTTAATTGCCAAAAGAAACAGAGCCAGAACTGAAAGAAGAACCACCTTCAAGGAAGAACCCTTAGCCTTAGACCAAAAACTACATGTTATCATTAACAGCATGCATAGGCTGGGAGACAGAGTAGAGAGCGTTGAAAGAAAATCATCATGGGAAGGTCAACAGTCCAACACCATAAGGAACCCGAACTTCAGGAAAACTCAGACCACAAACGTTGGAAGGGTTAGTCCCGACCATGATATTAGGCCTCCTTTCCAAGAAAACTATGCGGAAGCATCCTCATCCAGTGAGCCCACAGATGAGACTCACATGAACCTGATCGATTCAAAAAATGAATAGCAAATATTTCTCACTGAAGAGGACTGAGACTACCCTCATGTAAAACAATTTCAGACCAAGTCAGGAAAGTCTTTTGATTTTAAACAAGGTTATGATTCTGCTGTGTACGAAGTGCACAAACAATATAAGTTGATAACAAGGACCATTGATGTCCCTGCACCTAGCAGAACAAAGGATAGCAAACAGCCCAAAAAAATGAAAGACAATGTTTTCATAACATAACCAGCTGATATTGCTGTCACAAAGCCGCATCAGGTAACTGTAGAGGATATAACAGACATGCAGCCTCCTATTGATCAGCCTCTATCTTCCTCTCCCTCAAAATAAAATCCGAATGGCACTCCAAAAAATCTTCCCAAAACAGAAATACCACAAACTGTCATTCATCATAACGCTGACATTCAAAAAGAAAACACAGAGAATATGTCCGAAAAAGAGAAATCTACTACTATCAATGCTAAGAATCCATTTGAGAAACCATTCAACTTAGAAGCAGAGATTGGAAAACTCAAGATATCCATTCCCCTCTCAAAACTTGCCAAACATGATGTATATAGGCAACAAATCCAAAGGTCACTTCAACTACCAGAGGTCAGGGATGATGTAAATGTTTTAGATGATACCCCTGAGCTGTTGTTTGGTCCGGAAGTTAATGGTAAATCAACATATGGACCTGTCCCACCCTTTTATGTCAGTCTACACATACATGAAAAAATCTTGCATAATGTTATATTTGACTCAGGAGCCTCACATAACCTTATGCCCAAAGCCGTAATGGAAAAGTTGAACCTTGATGTCACAAGACCTTATAAAGATTTATACTCCTTTGACTCAATTCAAGTCAAGTGTTTAGGCTTAATCAAGGACCTTTGTGTATCTTTAGTCCAATTTCCCAACAAGACAATCCTAATGGACGTAGTAGTTGCTGACATTCCAACAAAATATGACATGCTCCTATCAAGATCATGGGGAGAAAAACTACAAGGATCCCTTCAACTTGACCTCTCTTATGCCACTATATCTGTCTTTGGGGCAACCAAAGAGACTGCAGAGAACACTGATGAAGTATTGTGGTAAGCAGTGAGGAAAAGCCCCAAAATTTTCCAATTTTACTCAATCCATTCTGATATGGATTCTTTTATTTTATTTAATGATGACACCAATCCTCCAACTAATGAGAAGCCTTCAGCCTTAGAGCAAGAAACATGCATCAATGAGAAATTAGTTGCCAATGCCCATGAAATTGTCACAACAGTCAAGGCAACTAGCAAACAAAAAGAACCTCCTGAAACCGAAATTGTAAGTCTGCCCAATCCTCAAATAACTGAAACTCTTAATACAAACCAAAATCACATGGTATTTAGAGTTTGATGGTTCTGTCAACAAGTAGTAGCAGGGGCAGGGGTATGGATTTACAATACACAAGATAATCATGCAGAAGGCCATGCCTATAGACTAAATTTCAGATGTACAAACAACATGGCAGAGTATGAAGCTCTCCTCTTAGGCCTAAAATTGCTCAAAGTCCTAGGAGCTACAAAAGTGTCCATTCTAGGTGACTCCGACTTGATTATACAAAAAATGAAAGGCAACCTTGTTACTAATGAAAGTAGAATGAGAGCCTACAGGACTGCTGCCACAGAAATACTCAATTCTTTCAATGAGTCCAAGCTTGCCAAAATTTCAAGACACCATAACATTCATGCTCACAGTCTAGCAACTTTTGCTAGCACATGCAAGCTTCCCTTTGAACCAAATCACTATTTCACTGCTGAGATAAAACATAGGCCCTCGGTCCCCAACAACGTTAAAGATTGGAAAGTGTTTCAAAATGATGCCCAGATTAACAATGTCCTCACTCTTGAGGGCGAGTTTTCGAATACAAACATTGACATGGATGCCATGAACGATTCCCAACAGCTAACAGAAGAAAATCAGTAGGCTGTAACAGCTGCAACAGCTAAACAAATCCTTAACCCAACTGTTTTTGATAACACAAACATAGAACAGCTGAAACAAATGTGTTTAGAGGAAACAGCCAAAGCAGAGGATGAGTTTATTGATCTAAAGAAAATTTCTACCTGCTGGCCTTACTCCATTAGAAGACATGTTCGATGAAAATGATGTGCCCAAAAAGCCAAAAATGGAGCCTCTAAATGCTACTATAGAAGAGCACAACATAGGGACAGCAGAACAGCCCAAAATGATTAAGTTGTCCAAAAATCTGCCCCCTGATCAAAAACCAAAATATGTGGATTTGTTCAAAGAATTCCAAGTTGTATATGCTTGGAGTTATGAGGACTTGAAATCCTATGACACCTTAGTGATCCAACATACCATTCCCTTAAAACCAAATCAAAAACCGTTCAAACAGAAATTTATAAGAATCAACCCCATGCTTCTTCCCCTCATTGAAAAAGAAATAAAGAGAATGTTTGAAGCAGGTATCCTTGCACCCATCAGATTCTCTGAATGGGTATCTAACTTAGTTCCCACAAGGAAAAAATCAGGAGAGATCAGACTGTGTGTAGACTTGAGAAATTTAAACCAGGTCTCTCTAAAGTATCACTATCCTTTGCCCAAAATGGACCATATCTTACAAAGAGTAGTGGGATCATCTAGAATTTCTTTACTAGATGGATTTTCAGGATTTAATCAGATACTTGTTCACCTGGATGACCAAGACAAAACAACCTTTACCACACCGTGGGGAACATTTAAGTATGTTAAGATGCCTTTTGGGCTAAAGAACGCTGGTGCTACCTTTCAAAGGGCAATGGATATTGCATTTCCCAAGGAGATACATGATTTCCTTGTTGTATACCTTGATGACCTAACCCCTTTCTCCAAATCTAACCAAGAGCACCTTAAACATCTAAGACAAATTTTCATAACATGCAGGAAATATGGCATTTCCTTTAATCCTAAGAAATCCCTGTTTTCCCTTCAAGAGGGCAAGCTTCTAGGCCATAGCATATCAAAAGATGGGATTAGAATCGATCCTGAAAGAATTTAAGCTATCCTCCAAATCCCATATCCAAGAAATATAAAAGAGCTGCAAGCATTCCTTGGAAAGATCAATTTCCTAAGGAGATTTATCCCAAACCTAGCTGAGCTAATAAAGCTATTGAGAAATATGTTAAAGAAGGACGCAAAGGTAAAATGGTCTCTTGAAACCAAGCAAGCTTTTGAGAGTATCAAAACTACCTTGACTCAAACGCTGGTCCTCACCAGTCCACAATTCGATAAAGATTTTATCATTTTTTCTTTTGTATCTGAGCACACCATAGTCGCTGTCCTTTTGCAAAAGAATGATCAAGGTAATGAAAAGCCAATAGCTTTCTTCAGCCGAGCTTTAAGAGATGCACCCTTGAAATATCAGATCATGGAAAAGCAGGCTTATGCCCTGGTTAAGGCCATCAAAGACTTCAGAGTTTACATCTTATATTCCCATGTGATTGCCTATGTCCCAAACTCTGTTGTCAAAGACATATTAACTCAAGAGGGACTAGAAGGAAAAAGAGGCAAGTGGATTGCTAGCATTCTCGAATACGACATTGAAATAAAACCTACCAAGCTAATAAAAGGACAAGATTCAGCCAAACTAATGTCCGAAACAAATTTCCAAGCTTTACACATTAATCAACTGGACCATGAACTGGAGCTGGCGACTCCACAGATCAGTGAAACCTTTTTGCAATCCCCATGGTATGCTAATATTTGCTTTGTATTGTTAAACCTGTGTGCTCCCCCAGGATTGTCCAGAACCAAGAAAATATTTTTAAGGATGAAATAATCAAAGTTTTGTGTCATAGATGGTGCTTTGTTTTGGAAAAATCATGAAGGAATATTGCTTAATTGTTTGACTATGAATGAAACTAACAACATCATGAAAGAATTCCATGCAGGGGACTGTGGAGGACACTTATATTGGAAGTTCGCTGTTGACAAGATTTTAAGGGCTGGTTATTATTGGCCCTCTCTTTTTTCAGATGTCAAGAAGTTTGCTGTTTCATGTCACAAATGCCAAATCTTTGAAGGGAAAAGAAAAATACTGCCTTTGCCCCTTAAACCCATTTCAACCGAAAAGCCTTTTCAACAATGGGGTCTCGACTTCATTGGAGAAATTCATCCCTCTTCCTCAAGGCAGCACAAGTGGGTTCTAACAGCCACTGACTATTTCACTAAGTGGATTGAAGCCATCCCATGTAGACAAGCCAACGACTCCACCATTATCCAATTCCTTCAGAGCAATATCCTTTCCAGATTTGGCTGCCCTGAAAAGATTATCACTGACAACGCTGCTGCCTTCAAATCCAAAAATATCATCAACTTCTGCCACAAATTCCACATTACCTTGGGCCACTCCACAACTTACTACCCTCAAGGTAATGGCTTGCCGAATCATCAACAAAAGCCTCATCAATATCATAAAGGAGCTGCTAGAGGACAAAAAGAACTGGCATGAAAGGCTCACAATGCCTGTGGGCAGACAGACTTTCAGACTAGAGAAATCCATTGGGATGAAGCCTTTTGGCTGTATATGGAATGGAGGCCAAATTTCTTCATCTCTGGGCATTCCTACTATCAAGGCTGTTGCAGGAAATTCAGGTGAACCCAATGACATGCAGGAAGATGAAATCAAACCATTCATCTTCAGCAAACCCAGAGAACAAGTGTATGACAGAGCTCAAATGTTGCAAGCAAAACTCAAAAGGATGTTTGATAGAAAGCTAAAGCAGAGGATTTCTGGGTTGGCAGCAAAGTTCTAAGATGGGATTCACGAAGAGAGGACAAGGGCAAGCATTCAAAATTCGATTTTCTGTGGAAAGGGCCATACATTATTAGCGTTGTGCAAGGCAATAACACGTATTTTCTCAAATCTCTAGATGGCAACACAGCTGAAGAAGGCCTTGTTAATGGCCGAATGCTAAAACACTACAATGATCCCTTTTGAAAGAAAGAACAGGCGGTGTTATTTTCTGTACATAAAATGTTTGTATATATCAGTAGTTTGATTTTATTTTGTAACAGTCCAGATGCTAAATCACGTGGAAGAAAGCATGCAGTGCTTCACAATTCACTAGCAAATTAGTTGAGGGAAAGTTTTGTGTGTGGTCCAAAAGTTCAAATCAATCCAACAGTCAGCACTAAAAAGTCTTCAATACACAGCAACAATAGAAGATCAAGGCAATCTAACCTGCTGTTCTTGGCTTCTCACAAGGAGAAGCCATCCCCAAGTGGAGCCACTGTTAGCTTCCTGCTACAGTAGGTTACTCATATTTCATGATGGACATTTTTACAGGCCAAATATGTCATACTTTGCATGCTGCAATGCTCCATATTTGCTAACAGTCACCAAAAAAGAGGCCATGAGAGAATGCTACTCAAAGTTCATCTACTACATTCCAATTTTGAAGAGTCATTTCATTTTTGTACAAGTTTTCATCTAAAGGGAGGTCCAAACAGCCTAATCTTGGTCTCCCTAGGTTTCAATTTCCTGTTTTAGAATATAGAGAATGAATAATCTGGCCAAACAGCTTAATCTTGGCAGATTCTTAGATAGGTAGAGAATCAAAGGAGCCCAACTGCTTAATCTGGGCCCTTGGAAGAAATAAGTGTAGATGTAGATAGGAAGACATGAAAAGAAAAAGTTGAAAAGCTGGGTCTGCAAGTCCAAGTGCACCCAAACCAAAAAGAAGAAAAAATATTAGGTAAGTAGTCTGGGTAGGTAATTTTGAGGTTGCAAAATGTTGATTTGTGATTAATTCCACATTTTCAAGTGTTACACTCATACAGATCACAGCCAACAGGCAGTTCCCATTTGAAGGACTTCAAGCGATGCATGACTAACTTCCTCTTCTTCCCCTTCCCTAAATCACTTACTAACTTCCCCTAAAGAGGTCAAGATCTGCTTGATATCTCTTAGTTTCATCATTTTCCATGTCATTAGCCTTGGTAAAGATCTGCTTTACTCAAGGAGGCTCCATACTTTCTCTACAAAGTTCTATCTCCCCTTCATAGCCTAAGATCTCTGGAACTTAGCGCTTTCTGGTCACTTTCATATTAACTACTGACATTATTATTTAACTCCCTATATATTTCCCTTCCCCTTATTTAAACTATGTTAATAACTCCCCTATGTAAATATCCCCTCCCCCTGGTTGAAATATAACCATAAACATCCCTTGGGAATTACTAGGTCATCTGGACCTTAGTAAGAGCCCCATCTCTGCATAAATTTCCCCTTCCCTAGTGTTTGGACTCCTTCCAAAACACATAGAACCCCTCTCCAAATGCAAACCCCCCCCCGCGCATTTTCTTTGGAATTTATTAATGTTTGTTTAATAAATCACCATGCGCCGAAACCCATTAACCCTTAACCTAAAGTTCCAACCCACCCGCGCCGTGAAAAATTAAAAAATAACGCGCACGCTGTTTCACTAAGCCTCGCGCACCTTCTCCGCCCGTCCACCGTCCGATCGCCTCCCCCAGATCTAACGGCTGTTATCCATATCGGGCGCCCTTTTGTGTGGGCACGTTAGCACCCGATGTCCGACGGTTTTACCGTCGTACACTGGGACAGCTGACGACTTCCCATTGCATCGGGCCGCCCCTGACAGAAACTGCTTCCATATCAAAAGCAGTCCGATGCCCCCCCAAAACCGCCCTCCCCTCATGTAATAGGAGCGCCGCGTCACCCCGCCACGTCGGCTCCACCTCACCCCTTCCTGCCTACGCCTGGCCCATGTCACCTGCCACCGAGTCCCGCCACGTCATCACCCCGCCGTACTGCCACGTCACCCTGCTGACATCACATCCGTACTAGAGGACCCCACTACTGACGTCATCTACCGTACAACTGACGTCAGCAGCCAAAAAAACGGAAAAGCGCGTAAGCGCGAAAGTCAAGCTTCAGAGCTCCAGAATGAAAAACAGAGGCAGTTTTCGAAGCGCGATTAGCGCGACTAATCGCGCATCGCTACGGGAAATGAGCCATATTGGAGAATCTTTAGGGAATCTTTTGATTCCTTGGCCCTTTTTGCACCGAAAAGGCCCGAAAAAGCCTGATTTTACCAATTTAAACGGATTTGGAGATAGAGAGAGACCCAGTTCAGAGGTTAAAGTGTATCAGAGCAGTGTGAAGATAAAAAGGATGTCAAAGAGTATCAGAGTAGCGGCAAAGTGTATCAGAGGAGATTTTCTCAGGGCTCGAGGAAAATCCAGCATTAAAGGGAAAGCCCTGAAAGTCAAGAAGCAGTTGAGGACGCATTGAAAGCTCACCAGCATAAATGACTGCACATTAAACTCACAGGAGATCAGTGGACCAGAACTCAATGCATAGTTATTACAAAACCATTGCACCAAGCCACAGAGAACATCACATTAACTCAATTTTGGATCCAGCTGCCACTGGCGCAGCCCAAAAAAGACTTGCTTACATTTAATTCCAGCATAAGTTAGGTTTAGAAAGATTTTTTCCTGCAGACCTGTTTAGGTCAGTTGTAATAAATGACTTTAGATATTTTGCTTATATATACCACCCTGAAAAATGGAGTAGGGGTTGGTTGGTTGATTGTTTGATCTTTGTTGGTTCGATATTTTTCTTGAGCAGAGACTCGCACTGTAAATGTGATACTTTCTATAATCAAAGACTGTTGAAAGTATGGATTCTGAATCTGTCTGCTGTGTCTTACTGGTCGAGGAGTGAATATGGAATTTCTGTGCTTCGACATGGTTCAATAAGTGTTTCTTTAACTCTGTTTAGTTTTTATGTTTATGTTATCATCAATCCACCATCTAAATTGCAGAAAAGAAGAATAGTTTAGGATTTTCTTGGCTGCACCCTAGGCTCAATTTCTGCAATTTCTCTATGTTTTCATCAGGAATAGTTATGAACATGCATACTTAAATGATCTTTTTTACGCTATTTCTTTCACATATGAATGTCAGTTTAGGAATTCTTAACTGCTCCTAGATAACCATTCATTCACTTCTCCTCCTTGTCAGTTGGTGAAAGATTCTTGATTGCCTTTCATCACTGATTATCATTCCATCTTTTCAGCAAACTGGTAATTGTCTCATGTGTAGCTATCCCGCTCCATAATCCTCTTGTGACCAAGAAAACGCAACAGCAAGCCTCAATCCATGACTCCATGCCCAATGGTTTGAAACTTATCACAATTTCCCTTGCCTCTCTGCTTGGAATTATCTGCCTCATATTCATCTTCCATCCAAACAAAAAATCAAAACCCCTAAACCCAATAACTAGCCTAAAATCATTATCAACAAAGCTAAATCATTAAGAGAGAGCCCTCTCTGATTGCATGTGGCCTAGAACTTGCAATCCAAAGATTGGTTTGTGGTTACCTCGGTCGTATCCCTTCAGGAGCTTAGGGACAACCTGAGTGATAACATAATGGCGACTCCGCTGGGGAACTCCTCAGACAATCTCACAAAACCAGTCTGAAGCTCCACAGAGGAAGAAACCGACCTTAAAAAAGTTTAGTCGACCTGTGTTCTTAGAAAATTTCCCAAAAAAACAAGTTAGAAGATGGCTCCCAAGAAGCATTCGTGCTACACAAGATCAAATCCAGATCCGAATCCCCTTGCTATTTTTGAAAATCCCAACATAATCCCTAAAATCTGCAGAAAGCAAGAGAAGTAAGAAGATTTGACTATTTCTGGTCCCGATACAGTCCAACCTAATAGCTTTTTAACCCCTGTTAAACTTTTGTTCCGTTCAAGCCCTTCTTCCCCTTGTTCATCATCCACTTCCCCAACCGCTGTATCCACACCTCCATTCACTGCAAATACTACCATTACCGCTCCTAATATCCCAGTCACTCTAGTTGTTCCACTTATCCCTGTTAACATGGCTAATAGATATGTGCCCTTACATCTGTTGGCTAATCCCGGGGCTATGCCTCAGGATTATCAGACAAAAATTACCTATTTTGATGGCACAAATTCCTGCACCGCCCTACAGCATACAAAGAAAATGCAGGATTACTTTGAGAGTTATGATATTGATGATGACAGCGTGAGAATGAAGATTTTTGTCCAAAGTTTGATAGGTGATGTCAGAACCTGGTTTAGAGCACTTACACCCAATTCCATATTAAATCCAGAAGCCTTATACCAGACATTTATTAACATATGGGAGAAAAAGAAAGACCCCCTACACATATTATCTGAGTATGATACTATCAAAAGAGGACCTCACGAACTGGTTTTGGACTATTGTGCAAGGTTTAATAACGTTTACAATGCAATACCACAAAATTTGAGACCTCCGCCGGATCTTGCTTTGTACAAATTCCCTGATGGTTTTGATGCTGAAATGGCATACCAGTTAAGGGAAAGAGCCCCTCAAAGCCTTGCAGAGATGCAAGATGTTGCTGTCAGTGTGGAGGCAAACCTAATTGCCAAAAGAAATAGAGCCAAAACAGAGAGAGGAACCACATTCAAGGAAGAACCATCAACCTTAGATCAAAAAATAGATGCTATCATCAGCGGCATACATAGGCTAGGAGACAGAGTAGAGAGCATTGAGAGAAAATAATCATGGGAAGGACAATAGTCCAACACCATAAGGAACCCAAACTTCAGGAAAAATCAGACCACAAACGCTGGAAGGGCTAGTCCCGACCATGATATCAAGCCTCCTTTCCAAGAAAACTATGCAGAGGCATCCACATCCAGTGAGCCCGCAGATGAGGCTCACATGAAGCTGATAGATTCGAAAAATGAACAGCAAATCTTTCTCACTGAAGAGGACCAAAACTACCCTGATGTAAAACAATTTCAGACCAAGTCGGGAGAGTCTTTTGATTTCAAACAAGGTTATGATTCTGCTGTGTATGAAGTACACAAACAATATAAGTTAAGAACAAGGACCATTGATGTCCCTGCATCTAGCAGAACAAAGGATAGCAAATAGCCCAGCAAAATTAAAGACAATGTTGTCATAACAGAACCAGCTGATATTGCTGCCCTAAACCCGCATCAGGTAACTGTGGAAGATATAACAGATGCACAACCTCCTATTGATCAGCCTCTATCTTCCTCTCCCTCAAAGGAAAGTCTGAACGACACTCCAAAAAATATTCCCAAAACAGAAATACCACAAACTGTCATTCATCATAACGTTGACACTCAAAAGAAAACACAGAGAGCGTGCCTGAAAAAGAGAAATCTGCTACTACCAATGTTAAGAATCCATTGGAGAAACCATTCAACTTAGAAGCAGAAATTGGAAAACTCAAGATATCCATTCCCCTCTCAGAACTTGCAAAACATGATGTATATAGGCAACAAATCCAAAGGTCACTTCAA
>APFE031595352.1:267904-290901 GCA_000404065.3 Pinus taeda | reverse complement strand
GTGGATTTGTTCAAAGAGTTCCAAGATGTATTTGCTTGGAGTTATGAGGACTTAAAGTCCTATGACACCTCAGTGATCCAGCATACCATTCCCTTAAAACCAAATCAAAAACCATTCAAACAGAAACTTAGAAGAATCAACCCCATGCTTCTTCCCCTCATTGAAAAATAAATAAAGGGAATGTTTGAAGCAGGTATCATTGCACCCATCATATTTTCTGAATGGGTATCTAACTTAGTTCCCACAAGGAAAAAATCAGGAGAGATCAGACTTTGTGTAGACTTGAGAAATTTAAACCAGGTCTCTCTAAGAGACCACTACCCTTTGCCTAAAATGGACCATATCTTACAAAGAGTAGTGAGATCATCTAGAATTTCTTTACTAGATGGATTTTCAGGATTTAATCAGATACTTGTTCACCCAGATGACCAAGACAAGACAGCCTTTACCACACCATGGGGAACATTTAAGTATGTTAAAATGCCTTTCAGGTTAAAAAATGTTGGTGCCATCTTTCAAACGGCAATGGATATTGCATTTTCCAAGGAGATACATGATTTCCTTGTTGTATACCTAGATGACCTAACCCCTTTCTCCAAATCTGACCAAGAGCACCTTAAACATCTAAGGCAAATTTTCATGACATGCAGGAAATATGGCATTTCCTTGAATCCTAAGAAATCCCTGTTTTCCCTTGAGGAGGGCAAGCTCCTAGACCACATCATATCAAAAGATGGGATTAGAATTTACCCTGAGAGAATTCAAGCTATCCTCCAAATCCCATATCCAAGAAATATAAAAGACCTGCAAGCATTCTTGGGAAAGATAAATTTCCTAAGGAGATTTATCCCAAACCTAGCTGAGCTAATGAGGCTATTGAGCAATATGTTAAAAAAAGATGCCAAGGTAAGATGGTCTCTTGAAACCAAGCAAGCTTTTGAGAGTATCAAAACTGCCTTGACTCAAATGCCTGTCCTCACCAGTCCGCAATTCGACAAAGTTTTTATCATTTTTTCTTTTACATCTGAGCACACCATAGCCGCTGTGCTTTTGTAAAAAGATGATCAAGGTAATGAAAAGCCAATTGCTTTCTTCAGTCGAGCTTTAAGAGATGCACCCTTGAAATATTAGATTATGGAAAAGCAGGCTTTTGCCCTGGTTAAGGCCATCAAAGACTTCAGAGTTTACATCTTATATTCCCATGTGATTGCCTATGTCCCAAACTCTATTATAAAAGATATATTAACTCAAGAGGGACTAGAAGGAAAAAGAGGCAAGTGGATTGCCATCATTCTTGAATACGACATTGAAATAAAACCTACCAAGTTGATAAAAGGACAGGGTTTAGCCAAACTAATGTTCGAAACAAATTTCCAAGCCTTAGACATTAATCAACTGGACAATGAACTAGAGCTGGCGACTCCACAGATCAGTGAAACGTTTTTGCAATCCCCATGGTGTGCTGATATTTTCTTTGTATTGTTAAACCTGTGTGCTCCCCCAGGATTGTCCAGAACCAAGAAAATATTTTTAAGGATGAAATCATCAAAGTTTTGTGTCATAAATGGTGCTTTGTTCTGGAAGAATCATGAAGGAATATTGCTTAATTGTTTGACTATGAATGAAACTAACAGCATCATGAAAGAATTCCATGCAGGGGATTGTGGAGGACACTTATATTTTTGGAAGTCCACTGCTGACAAGATTTTAAGGGTTGCTTAATATTGGCCCTCTCTTTTTGCAGATGTCAAGAAGTTTGTTGTTTCATGTCACAAATGCCAAATCTTTGAAGGAAAAAAAAAATTACTGCCTCTACCCCTTAAGCCCATTTCAACCGAAAAGCCTTTTCAACAATGGGGTCTCGACTTCATTGGAGAAATTCATCCCTCATCCTTAGGCTAGCACAAGTGGATTCTAACAGCCACTGATTATTTCACTAAGTGGATTGAAGCCATCCCATGTAGACAAGCCAATGACTCCACCATTATCCAATTCCTTGAGAGCAATATCCTTTCCAAATTTGGCTGCCCTGAGAAAATCATCACTGACAACGCTACTGCCTTCAAATCCAAAAAGATGATCAAATTCTGCCATAAATACCACATTACCTTGGGCCACTCCACAGCTTACTACCCTCAAGGTAATGGCTTGGCCGAAGCGTCCAACAAAAGCCTCATAAATATCATAAAGAAATTGCTGGAGGAAAACAAAAAGAACTGGCATAGGAAGCTCACAAATGCTCTGTGGGCAGACAGACTTTCCACCAAGATATCCATTGGGATGAGCCCTTATGAGTTAGTATATGGCATGGAAGCCAAATTTCCTTCATCTTTGGGCATTCCTACTATTAAACTGTTGCAGGAGATTCAGGCTGAACCAAATGACATGCAGAGAAGGATTAATCAAACCATTCATCTTCAGCAAACCAGAGAGAAAGTCTACGACAGAGCTCAAATGCTGCAAGAAAAACTCAAAAAGATGTTTGATAAGAAGGCTAAAGCAGAAGATTTCTGGGTGGGAAGCAAAGTTCTAAGATGGGATTCACGAAGAGAGGACAAGGGCAAACATGCAAAATTCGATTTTCTGTGGAAAGTTCCATACGTTATCAGCGCTGTGCAAGGCAATAATACATATTTTCTCAGATCTCTAGATGGCAGCACAACTGAAGAAGGCCCTGTTAATGGCTGAATGCTAAAGCACTACAATGATCCTTTTTGATTGAAAATAACAGGCGGTGTTATTTTCTGTACATAAAATGTTTGTATATATTAGCACTTTGATTTTTTTTTTGTAAGAATCCATGACGCTAAAGCACGCAGAAGAAAGCAGGCAGTGCTTTACAGTTTAACAACAACATAATTAAAGGAAAGTGTTGTTACCAGTCCAAAAGTTCAAATCAATCCAACAGTCAGCACTAACAAGTTCAAAGCACAACCATAACAGAAGAATCAAGGCAATCTAACCTGCTGTTCTTGGATTCTCACAAGGAAAAGCCATCCCCAAGTGGAGCCACTGTTAGCCTCCTGCTGCAGCAGGTTACTCATATTTCATGATTGACATTTTTACAGGCCAAATATGTCATACTTTGCATGCTGCAATGCTACATATTTGCTAAGTAGTCACCAAGGAGAGAATGCTACTCAAAGTTCATCCACTACATTCTAATTTTGAAGAGTCATTCCAGTTTTTCAGAATTTTCAGCTAAAGGGAGGTCCAAACAGCTTAATCTTGGTCTCCCTACATTTCAATTTCCTGTTTTAGAATATAGAGAATGAAAATCTGTCCAAACAGCTTAAACTTGGCAGATTCTTAGATAGGTAGAGAATCAAAGGATCCCAACTGCTTAATCTGGGCCCTTGGAAGAAATAAGGGTAGTTGTAGATAGGAAGGCATAAAAAGAAAAAATTGAAATGCTGGGTCTGCAAGTCTAAATGCACCCAAACCAAAAGAAGAAAAAATGTTAGGCAAGTAGGCTGGGTAGGTAGTTTTGAGGTTGCAGAATCCTGATTTTTGATCAATTCTATGTTTTCAGAATATCATCTTTACTCAGGTCACAGTCATCAGGCAATTTCATATGGAGGAGCTCAAATCAGGCATAACTAACTTCCCTTTCTTCCTCTTCCCCAAATCGTTAACTAATTTCCCCAAAAAAGAGGTCAAGATCTGCTTGCTATCTCTTAGTTTCATCATTCTCCATGTCATTTTCCTGGGTGAAGATCTGCTTCACTCAAAGAGGATCCATACTTTCTCTAAAAGTCCTATCTCCCCTTTAAAGCCTAAGATCTCTAAAACTTATAGCTTTCTTGTCATCTCCATATTAACTACTGACATTATTATTTAACTCCCTATATTTTCCCCATCCCCCTACTAAAACTATGTAAAAAATCCCCTTATGTAAATATCCCCTCCCCCTGGTTGAAATATAACCATAAATACTTCTCTAGGAATTACTAAGTCACCTGGACTTTAGTAAGAACCCTCCTTCTGCATAAATTTCCATTCCCAGGTGTTTTGGACCCCTTCCAAACACTAAGAAAACTAAGAAAACACTTTCCAAATGCTAAACGCCCCGCCCCCCCGGCGCATTTTTCCTTGGAAATCATTAATGTTTGTTTAATAATTTCCAACGCGCCAAAATACCAAACCCATTTTCAAAAGTTTAAAACCCACAATGCCGCATAAAATTAAACCTTTAACGCGCGCGCACTTTTACTAAACCCCGCGCATCTCCCTATCCCGTCCACCGTCAAATCGCCCCCACCAGATCCGACGGCCCTTGTTCACATCAGGCGCCCGATTGTGGTGGTAGGTTACCACCCGATGTCCGACGGTTTTACCGTCGTACACCGGGACAGGTGGCGGCCTCCCATTGCATCGGGCTGCCCCTGACAGAAACCGCCTCCGTACCAAAGGCGGTCCGATGCACAGGAAAAACCGCCCTCCCCTCACGTAACAGGAGCGCCACCTCACCCTGCCACGTCGCCTCCACATCACCTCACCCAGCCTGCGCCCGGCCCACGTCACCCTGCCACGTGTCTCTGCCACATCACCCCGCCATACTGCCACATCACCTTGATGACGTCAGCATGCTGACATCATATCTGTACCAGAGGACCCCACTGCTAACATCAGCATGCTGACGTCATCCATCGTACTGCTGATGTCATGCTGACGTTAGCAGCAAAAAAACCGAAAATTCGCGCAAGCGCAAAAGGCGAGCTTCGGAGCTCCGGAATGAGAAACGGATGCAGTTTTCGATGCGCAATTAGCGCGAAGTGCTAATCGCGCATCACTACGGGAAATAGGCCATATTGGGGAATCTTTAGGGAATCTTTTGATTCCTTGGCCCTTTTTGCACCAAAAAAGCCCGAAATTGCTCGATTTTGCCAAATTAAACGAATTTGAAGACAGAAAGAGACCAGGAATAGAGATTAAAGAGTATCAGATCAAATTTGCAGACAGAAAGCACGTCAAAGAGTATCAGGAAGTGGCGAAGACCATCAATGTAGCGGAAAAGTGTATCAAAGGAGATTTTCTCAGGGCTCAAGGCAAATCCAACATTAAAATGAAAGCTCTGAAAGTCAAGAAGCAATTGAAGACGCATTAAAGGCTCACCAGCACAAATGACTGCACATTAAACTCACGGAAGATTAGTGGACCAAAACTCAATGCACCATTATGACAGAACCACTGCACCAAGCCATACAGGACGCATCATCAACTCAACTTGATTCAGTTGCCTCTAGCGCAACCCAAAGGACTTACTTGCATTTAATTCCAGCAACGATTAGGTTTTAGAAAAAGCTTTTTGGCAGACCTGTTTAGGTCAATTGTAATAAATGACTTCAGATATTTTGCTTATATATACCACCCTGAAAAATGGAGTATGGGTTGGTTGTTTGATTGATTAATAGCTTGATCTTTTTCACTCCGATATTTCTCTCAAGCAGAGACTCGCACTGTAACTGTGATGCTTTCTATAATCAAAGACTGTTGAAAGCATGGATTCTAAAACTGTCTGCTGTGTTTAAATTGGCCAAGGAGTGATTGTGGAATTCCTGTGCTTCGACATGGTTCAATAAGTGTTTCTTAACTCTGTTAGTTTTACTCGTGTTTGTTTTATCAGAAATCCGCCCTCTAAATTGTAGAAAAGAAGAATAGCTTAGGATTTGCTTAACTGCACCTTAGGCTCAATTTCTGCAATTTTTCATGTTTTCATTAGGAATAGTTATGAACATGCATACTTAAATGATCTTGTTTACGCTGTTTCTTTCACATATGAATGATAGTTTAGGAATTCTTAATTTCTCCTAGATAACCATTCATCCACCTCCCCTCCCTGTCAGTATTGATGAAAGATTCTTAATTGCCTTTCATCCCTGACCATCATTCCATCCTTTCAGCAAATTGATAATTGTGGCATGTGTGGCTATCCCGCTCCACAATCCTCTTGTGATCGAGAAAACGCAACAGCAACCCTTAATCCATGACTCCATGCCCAATGGTTTGAAACTTATCACACCTGACCTTGCCTCTCTGCTTGGAATTTTCTACCTGGCATACATCTTTCATCTAAACAAAAAACCAAAACCCCTGAACCTGACAACTAACCTAAAATCACCATCAACAAATTTAAATCATTAAGAGAGCCCTCTCTGATTGCAGGTGGGCTAGAACCTGCAATCCAAAGATTGGTTTGTGGTTACCTCAATCGTATCCCTACAGGAGCCTAGGGACAACCTGAGTGATAACACTACCTATTATAATAACCAAACTATCACATGAATTTGGTAGAGAACACAGCAAACTAATGCACTTATCTTCATCTTAAATTTTAATATCAACAAATGCTAACTGACTTACCACAGTATTAAATGCATTCATATGCTCTGTCACTGAGTCTCCATCTTTCATCCTCAGATTATACAACTTTTTCCGCTGGAACAGTTTATTCACCAGAGACTTAGATTGGTACAAAATCCCCAACTTGTCCCACAAAGTCTTCGCCGTAGCTTCCCCTAATACATTCAACAATACTGAATCTGAGACACACAATTGTATTGTGCTCTTTGCCTTCCGATCCAACTTCTTCCATTCTTCATCGAACACTCCTAATGGTTTAGTACCCAGATCTACCGCAATCCACTGGTCTTTATCCTCCAACAGATCCTCCATCTTGAGTTCCCACAACTCAAAACTCTGACCATTAAATTTCTCGATCTCTATCTTTCCACTGCTCGCCATCTTCTTTCACCACCAGAATCAATCTCGTAGATCTCCCACTGAACAGGGTCTACCGTAGGCTCGAGTGAAACCCCTCAGCAACAAAGGCATCTCCTTGAAGCCAAAACATCTCTGATACCAAATGTAGGTTTTAACCCCATACAGAAATTACCTGCATACAAATTCTAAAACATAGAAAAATAAACAATGCAAGAGCATAACACATAAAACACATATACACAAAGAATTTACCACTGGATCCCAAAACCAAGACTACCAGCTTGATTTTTCATTATGTTCCTTTAAATTTTATAATACATATTTATACATGCTGAAGCATCCAATACCATGGACCAAAAACCATCGCATCCAATACCATGGACCGAAAAATCATCGCATCCTAAAAACATGTGCAAAAATAATACACAAAACCATAGGTGGGTCCGCCCAACCTAAAGTGGGGTTACGGGTTGTTGAGATTGCAACAAGATGATGGAGCTTAGTGAAAAGAGTCGCCTTCACTAAGTGGGCCCGCAGGCTATTTTTGGTGCAAGTCTATTTTTAGACTATGTCTATGTCTGTTTTTAGACATATGGATCATGTCTATGGATTGCAGGTTGCTGTTTATGGATGATTGATCAAGTTGGAAAAAATAGATGGACTTCTATTCTTAGACCACAGTGGAGTGACTGCTCAGTCTAAATATAGAACAATCAAATATTATTAGCTCATAATAATATTTTAACTATAAACTTTGTCTTATTCTCTTGGAGCATTTTAGTTTGAGCTACGGATGTGGTACATGCAGATCCCAGAAGGAAATACGTGGTTACCTATGGGATGACTAATATTTGCATGCAGGACTTCAGTTAGAACTCAAGTGAGTTGAGTTTAGTGGACTGGAGGTGCAGTTGATGGAGTTCTGTTCAGTTTAGCTTTGTTAAACTGGTTGTATTTAGTCTAACTGGAAAATAGACTAGAGATGAGTTGGGTGAATTAGTTATTAATTAATTCACAAGTTATTAACTCATAATACAACTAATGAATACATCAGTTAACTCAGTTGCATGTCAGTGCATGTTCAATTCAGCAGGGACAGGTGTTAGAGAATCAGATTGCTATCAGTTGTGACTATAGTTGTGCATCAGATCTTGCACAATCAAGGGATTGAGTATGCCAATGAGTTTGCCCACGTATTTTCCCACATTGTAGCTTGTGCTCACGTGATTTTCCAAGTAAATACGTGGTTGCCTTGGAATTATCATCCGGTTCTTGTGCAGGTATTGAGCAGCGGAGGCAGGCAAGCAGCGAAGGAGATTTGAGCCAGTGATTGATTCAGATCTGAGCTGTATTGTGTGTAACAGGGGTGGAGATTCTTGTGATAAGTATTGTGCTTTGTAATGTTACATGACTCAATCATTAATATACAGATAGTTGGGGTTTTTAGCGAGATGCTTTCCCCGGGATACATACTGTGTTAATGTGTGAATGCTCTTGATGTTTTATTGTTATTGATGCTGCTATATTGATGATCAACGTAGAGGAGCTTATGTATTGTGTATGTTTTCCGCAATAGTACATGATCAGGATAATCTCTGTTGAATATGTGTTAAATTATTCAAAATTTCTACAACATTGAGGACTTCCAAAAATTGAATATAAGGGTAAATGATATTCCAAAGGAGCATAGGATTTATGTCTTCAAAGGGACTTTAAAGGAGTATATCCAACATGAGGTTTGTCTTTGGCAACCTGATTCATTGGAGAAGGCATTTAGGTTGGCAAGAAAAATTGAAAGTAAAATTATGGCAACAAGGAAGCCTACCAGTCACAACTATAAAGATGGAAGTGTTGTTTATCCTAGCCTTCCACAACCTACAAGGTTGACACCACAACAATTGGAAGAAAAAAGAGCAAAAGGAATTTGTTACAGTTGTAATAGAAAATACACTAAAGGTCATAAGTGTGCTGAGAAGAAATTATTTTACATAGATTGTGAGGAGGAGGAGGGAAAGGAACAAGGAATGTCAAAAGAAGAGGATATACACCAAGAACCAACACCAGAGAAAGAAGAAATGAATCTGACCATATCTTGTAATGCATTGGCAGGAATGACTGATCCTCAAACTCTCAAGATAGAAGGATATATCATAAGAAAAAGGTAATAGTGTTGATCAATTCAGGTGGTACCCATAATTTTATTCATTGTAAGATAGCCAAGGAATTGAATTTCTTCCTATATCCAACATGAGAGTGTCAAGTGATGGTTGGAAATGGAGGAACCATAAATTTCTCCTGAAAGTGCCATAATATCAAGCTAGCCATGGGAGAATATGTATTGAATAGTTCAATGCTTTCCATTCCAATGGGTGGTGTTGATGTGTTGATTTGTGTATCTTGGGAGGTACTCCAACCCGTAGGGTTCAAGGTTTGGAAGGAAAAGCAACACAAGGGCAGCTTGTGGGCTTGGAACCCAAGTGTGGGGTTTTGCACCCATTGATGTTTGGGCCAAAACTATGATGGATGTGCGACATTTGATGGATGAGGATGATAGTGCTCGGTGAGATGATTCCAATGCAATGAGAATCGTCTGATTCTGAGTTCTCGATAGAGAGAAATGAATTTTTGAATTTGACTAATTAATTATTGGTTGTCAAGTCATGTAGGCTTGATGTAAAATGCTCCAATAGAAGGGTATCTCACTAGTTTGTGGAAGCCCCTGTTTATCCTATAAAAATAGGGTGAGCACTTGTGTTTTAGGCATCCATAATGAGCAACATGTCCTCTAAAGGAGATTTGAGATGAAGAAGGCTAGCCGCAACTAGAAGGAGGTCAAAGACAATGTGTAAGGGGGCCGATGAACAACGTTGAGGGTCTATGGTTAAGGGTCAAGTGTTGTAGGTGACGGCGAAGTTGTTTAGGGGTTGTTTGAGGATTGTTTTAGACTGAGTTTGTTGGGTAGTCAAGGCCGAGGAAGAGAGGGACAAAATAGGGTTGTGTAGGGACTTTTTGGGTTAGTGTTTGAGGGAGCCACAACTACAACTAGCTGCTTAGCTAGGTCGCAGGCCATAACAAGCAGCTCAAGTTATTTCAAGGGCAGGGTCAAGGTGACAATGGCTTGTTTGAGGCAGCATGGCAGTGGAGGGATCTCTCCAAGGAAGATTGCAACCCATGAGGGCTTCATATTGTTGAATGTGTGAAGGGTTCTGGGATGTAGTTTCTGCCCTAACGAGAGTTGCAAGAGAAACAAGCAAACAATGGAGGACATCAGTGTTTTTGTGGAGGATTGTTGGGTCAAAGTGTTGACCAAAACTGGATTGTGACATAGTACCCTGTTGGCACCATGTAGAGGATATTTTTTAGTGGTGAAGGGTCTTCCTAGGAGTAGAACTGACAGTGACATGATTGGGTATCATTGATCTGATTAGAGGGCAGTGTTTTGGCTACCCAAAGTATCCCTATAACACCAAACAAGAAGGACATTTTTGGTGCATGATTGGGTTTAGTTTCGCAGCCTTATGAGTAGCTCTTTGATGGAAAAAAGAGACTACTAGAAGGAATATTGGAGCTCAGGTATCCGACAACCTAGAGAGCAATTTGATGATCCCGTGTGCGTGAAACAAAAGTGACTTTCAGCGTTGTTAGGAGGCAACCCTCTTGGAGTCTCGATGTGTAGTGGCCTTGATGGGCTAAGGCACAACTAGTGAGTAGTATGGGAGTGAAAAACCGACAAGACATGATATGGCATTGAAGTTGCACAACGAAGTTTCTCATTGTATCTTCTATACCATAGAATGTTGTATTATTCATATTTAGTTTAATATAACAAAGATTTGGATTGTAAAATATTGTACAATTTTGTTTAAAACCGTGTATATTTGTGCATATGTGATTTACTGCTTCATATTTCCATTGTGCAAAGTAGTTTATGGTTGAGATTCTTGGTTTGGTAGCGTCAGTGATTTTAAGACTTTAACCTAGACCCAAGGTTGAGGAAATTCAACATGGTATCCAAGCGTGTTTGATCTACTTTGGAAGTAAGTAAATCAGAGTAGTGTGCAGCGAAGTACAGTGTGAGAGGGAGTTGGTCACATTGTAAGTGAAGGGATCGCTACAATATCGAATTTGCAGGCAGGTCTCTAATATAAGGACATGTTATAGGGGATGTATAACTATATTCCTTGGAAATAAAGGATCAATTTGGTCTTACAGGTCAACAAGCTCTGGGAGTTCGCCAAGAAAGAGATCAATAAGCCAACCGACCCTAAGGAGCTTGAAATATATGAATATTTGGATGCAAGGATGAGATTGATAATTATAGATGGTGTGAAGGATACCCTAATACCTCATTTGTCCAGGAAAGAACAATGCACATGAGATGTGGATGGCTCTTCAAAATTTGTTTCATAATAAGAATGAGAACTAGGTAATAGTATTGGAGGATAAGTTGAAGTCCACCAAGATGATAAAGGGTGAAAGTGTGACATAATATTTGAGGTGATTGTCTCAGGTCAAAGATGAGATTGTTTCCATCGATGTGTCTACCTTAAATCAAGATATGGTAATTATTACCTTGAAAGGGTTCACCAAGGTTTGGAATCCTTTCATCAAAGAGATCATTTCCATGGAGAAGATGCTAGATTGGGATAGGTTATGGGATGAATTCATTTAGGAAGAGTTGACAGATGAGGATCTTCATCCGAAGAACAAAGCTTCAGATGATGACATGGAACTTGCATCACGAATGAAGGGTAAGCAAAAGAAGGACTTGAGTAAAGTCAAGTGTTTTAGTTGTAGCGAGATGGGTCATTATTCGTCAAGATTTCCAATGAAGAAGGGATGTGATGATAAAAGGAAAGGGAAGCAGGTCGTCGATGTTGCGACTTCAACTGAGATAGATGATCTCTCCAGGACATTGGAAGAGGGGGAATTTGTTATGATTTCTCATTTCTCACAAGGTACTGTCAATCAATATGGATGGTCCATGGAAAATGGTGCAACAAAGCATGTGACAGGGTCACATGAGGTTTTTGAGACTCTAGATAAATGGGACTCAAAGTTGCACTTAGCGTTTGGCAACAAGACTCAATTGGAGATCCAAGGATCAGGTGTTGTGCCATTCGAGATGGAGACAAGACATGTGATGTGGGTCTTGAATGTATTGTTTGTACCAAGAATCGAATATAGCATGATTTCCATCTCAATGATCAATAGGAAGGGGCTTGAGGTCTTGTTCCGAGATGGGAAGGCAAGACTCGGACCTAGAGGCTCTAAGTCCGATGGGATTGTACTCGGAGTTAGAGAGCATGGTGTCTACAGGTTGACAGGAAAGCCTGTGGATCATGGAAAGAAGCAGGTGGAGAAGGTGTAGGTTCCAGAGAAGTAGGAGCAGGTGCAGGTTCCCGATAAGAAGGTACACCTTCCCGAGAAGGTACAAGTTCTAGAGACTTAGAGGGAGTCAAGTTCGAGAGGGAGATTGCAGATTCAGAGGGAGACTTTGCAACCCAAGAAGAGTGTGTGGTCGATGGGGAGAAAGGATTCTCCTACAACTGCCAAGAAGGAATTATGGATAGAGTGGAAGATGTTACAGGATAAGAAGAAGAAGCAAGGTGCTTCCAACAGTGACAACGACACTTCCAAGAATGGTGTAGTTCACCATACAGGGATTATTGTGATTGTAAGCACAAGGAGTTGGGCAACTATTGCGAGAAGTCATGATGATGATAAGAGACTTACTAGTCTTGGAAGTACATCCATCACTAAGAGGGAGTGTTGATTTGTGTAGCTTGGGAGGTACTCCAAGCCATGGGGTCCAAGGTTTGGAGGGAAAAGAACCACAAGGGCAACTTGTGGGCTTGGAACCCAAATGTGGGGTTTTTTACCCATTGATGTTTGGACCAAAACCATGATGGATTTGTGACATGTCATGGATGAGGATGATAGTGCTCGGTGGGAAAATTCCAACGTAATGAGAATCATCTGATTTTGAGTTGTCGTTAGAGAGATATGAGTTTTTGAAGTTGACTAATTAATTATTGGTCATCAATTTGTGTAGGTTTGATGTAAAACACTCCAATAGAATTGTCTCTTCACTAATTCGTGGAAAACCCTATTTAGCATATAAAAATAGGTTGAGAACTTGTGTTTTAGGCATCCATAATGAGGAACACATCCTCTATAGGAGCTCTAAGATCAAGAAGGCTAGCTGCAACTAGAAGGACGTCAAAGATAGCATGTAAGGAGGTCGAGGAGTAGCGTGGAGGGTCTGTGGTTAAGGGTCGAGTGTTGTAAGTGACAGCAAAGTTGCTGAGGGGTTGTTTGAGGGCTATTCTAGACTGATTTTTTTGGGAAATCGAGGCCGAGGAAGAGAGGGACAGAACAGGGATGTGTAGGAATTTTTTGGGTTAGTGTTTAAGGGAACTACAGCTACAACTAGCTACTTATCTAGTCCATAGGCCATATCAAGCAACTAAGGTTGTTTCAAGGGTAGTGTTAAGGTGAAAAAGGCATGTTTGAGGCAGCATTATAGTGGAGGGATCTTTTCAAGGAAGATAGTAGCCCATGAGGGCTTCATATTATTGAATGTGTGAAGGGTTAAGGGATCTAGTTTGTGCCCTAACCAGAGTTGTAGGAGAAACAAGAAAACAATGGAGGACAACAGTGTTTTTATGGAGGATTGTTGGGTCAAAGTGTTGACTAGAATTGGATCATGAAATAGCAACTTGTTGATGCCATGTCGGGGATTTTTTGTGGTGGTCAAGAGTCTTCCTAGGAGAAAAATTGACAGTGACATGATTGGGTATCATTGATCTCATTAGAGGGTAGTGTGTTGGTTGCCCAAAGTAGGCTTAGAGCAATAGGCAAGAAGGATGTTGTTGGCGCATGATTGGGTGAAGTTTTGCAGCCTTATAAGTATCTCTTTGATTGATGAAATAGGCTACTAAAATATAGATTGGAGCTCAGGTATTGGCTAGCCTAGAGGGAAATTTAATGAGCTCATGTGCGTGCAGCAGAAGTGACTTGCAGCATTGTTAGGAGGCATCTCTCATAAAGTCTCGATGTTTAGTGGCCTTGATGGACTAAGGCACTACTAGTGAGTAGTATGGGAGCGAAGAATCGATAGGACAAGATACAACATCGAAGTTGCACAATGAATTGTTTCATTGTATCTTGTATACCATAGATTGTTGTATTATTCAGATTTTGTTTAATATAACAAAGATTGGGATTGTACAATTTTGTTAAAAAACGTGTGTATTCATGCATATGTGATTTACTGCTTTATATTTCTACTGTGAAAAGTAGTTTATGGTTGATATTCTTGGTTTGGTAGCGTCAGTGATTTTAAGACTCTAACCTAGACCCAAGGTCGTGGAAATTCAACATGATGTTGTACTAGGAGTCCAATGGTTACAATGTTTGGGTATGATATCTTTTAATTTTCAATAACTTTTCTTGTAAACTTTTTGGAAAGGAAAGGGGGTTCAATTAAGGGGTATCACAAGGAAAACAGGAAAGATAATCATCTCCAATGGCATGACAAAGCTTCTAAAGAAAGAACAATTAGGCGTAATTGGACAATTATGTTCACTAGAGGTTCAAACATTGAAATCATTTATTTCTCTATATCTCCAAAAAGTATTGGACAATCATTCCAAGGTATTTTAGACTCCGAAAGGCCTCCCACCTATTTGTGATCATGATCATGCTATTCATTTGATTCCAAGAAGTGTTCCTCCAAACATTAGGCCTTACAGATATACATGTGCCCAAAAGAGTGAAATTGAACGTATGGTTGTAGAAATGCTAGAGGTTGGTATAATTCAACCTAGTCAAAGATCTTTCTCTGCTCTAGTAGTATTGGTGCACAAGAAGGATGGATCATGGCACATGTGTCTTTATTATTGGGAGTTCAACAAGCTCTCTATTAAAGATAAATTTCCCATTCCTATCATTGATGAATTATTGGATGAATTACATGGAGCAATTTACTTCACCAAGTTGGATCTTCATTCAGGGTATTATCAAAAAATAATGAAGACTGAAGACATTCTGAAAATAGAATTTAGAACTCATGAGGATGATTATGAATTTCTGGTCATGCCTCTTGGCCTTACCAACACACTTTCTACATTTCAAGGTTTGATGAATACCATTTTCAAACCCTTTTTAGGAAATTTGTGTTAGCATTTTTTGATAATCTAGAGCAAGTCTTAGAAGGATCATGTTCAACATGTTGACAGGGTACTCAAACTATTGGAGGAGAAACCATTATATGAAAAAACCTCCAAATGTTTCTTTGGAGTACAAGAGGTGGAATATCTGGGTCATATTGTATCTCATGAGGGTGTTAAGGTAGACCCTAATAAAATCAAAGCCATTAAAGAATGGAAAATCCCCACATCCATAAAGCATCTATGATGATTCCTCATGTTGATTGGTTATTATTGCAAGTTTGTTAAGAATTATGGGAGAATAGTAGCACCTCTAACAATATTACTGAAGAAAGATTCATTTTCTTGGACTCCATAAGCAACTAAGGCCTCTAAAAGTATTAAAGAGGCAAGGTGCCAAGCATCGATCTTAGCTACACCAGACTTCACAAAAACCTTTACTGTGTAATGTGATGCCTCGGGAAATGGAATTGGTGTTGTTTTAATTGCAAGAGGGAAGACCTATTGCTTTTGAAATTCGTCCAATCAAAGGAAAGTATTTGCACAAAGCTATTTATGAGAAGGAAATTTTGGCAATAATACATGCACTTAAGAAATGGCGACCTTACCTAATGGGAAGACACTTCAAGGTAAAAACGGATCATGATCGCCTTAAATACTTCTTAGAAAAAATATTTTCTTCATAAGAGCAAAAAAAATGGGTCACAAAATTTTGGCTTATGAATTTGAAATCATCTACAAAAAAAGGGAAGCAAAATGTTGTTATAGATACACTCTCAAGAAAGGATGAGGTTGTGGAAGCATTGTTTTGTTCCATTTCTATTATCCAACCGAATTGGATAACCGAAGCAAGAGATGAATGGAAGAATGATGAAGAAGTGTGGGTACTCATTCAAAAGTTGCAACAAGATCCTAATACATATGATACATTTAGCTAGAAAAATTATTCATTATGGTAGAAAGATTGCTTATACCTTTGTGATAATTCCCAAATCATCCAAAAGATTCTCTTGGAATTGCACACCTCTCCCTTAGGAGGGCACTCAATATTTTAAAAACTTACCACAAGGTCTAATATTCAAATGGCCTTAAATCTTATATTCAAAATTTTGTGGTGGAATGTTTGGTTTGCCAACAAAATAAAGTTGAACAATTAAGACCTCGGGTCTATTACAACCTTTATCCATTCTAAGTCAACGTTGGGAGGAGGTTCCAATGGATTTTATCATAGGTTTACCCAAGTTCGAAGGAAAGAGTGTCATCCTGGTGGTAGTTGATAGACTACCAAATATGCACACTTTTGCGCATTATCTCGTCCATTTAAAGCCAATACATTTTCTACTGCATTTATGGAAACAATTCAAAAGCTACATGGAAACCCAAAGATTATTGTAAGTGACAGAGATCCTATTTTCACTTGAAATTTTGGAAACAATTATTTTCTTGTATGGGTACTCAATTAGCTCATAGCTCATCTTATCATCCTCAATCTGATGGACAAAATGAGATAGTGAACAAATGTTTGGACTAATATCTTTTTTTCTTTGTATATGATAAACAAACACAATGGGTCAAGTGGTTACCTCTAGCTAAATGGTGGTATAACACTTCCTTCCATATTGCAGCGAAAATGACCCCATTTATGGAACCTTATGGATATCGCCCACCGTCCATTACATCATCTTTAAGAGAAAATTATAAGGTTCAAGAAGTGGACGATCATATCGAGAATCAACAACAAGTTCTCCAACTCTTAAAGGAGAACCTCCCTTTAGCACAGTATAGAATGAAACAATAGGCAGATCAACATCACAATGAAAGAAGTTTTGACGTAGGCTACTAGGTATTTTTACAGATACAACCATACAAACAAATTTCCCTCGAGCAACCTAAGAAGGATAATAAATTATCACCAAAGTATTATATTCCTTACAAGGTGTTGCAAAATATTGGTACTATGGAATACAAATTGGAGCTTCCTACATCTTCCCAAGTGCACCCATTTTCCATGTTTCATGCTTAAAAAAAGTTATAGGTGACAAGATCCCAGTTCAAACAATATTGCCAAAGCTTCACGAGGAAGGGAAAATCATATTGGAACCTGAAGCAATCACGGAAACAAGAACTTGAAAGCTACAAAATTGATCAATTTCAAAGTATCATCAAACGGAAGAACTTAATCGATGAAGATTTCACATGGGAGGATGAGAATTTTATACAAAAGCATCCAGAACTACTCAAGCATTAAGGACAACACTTTTTTGAATAAGAGGGGCATGTTAGGTCCCTATAATACTAGTGTATTCCCTCATTGTTATTGGTAGTGTAACCCCTTATTCTTATTGTTGTGCCCATGTAGTACCCATATTGTTATTATTGTGCCTCATAGAAGCTATTGTTATTGTTATGCCCTTACATTACTATTGTTATCTTGACTTAGATTATATTGTGATCCCTTAGACTCCTATATATAGAAAGGAGGTTTTTGTAATTTGAATCATCCAAGAATTGTTCATTTGTGTAATGTAAAGGATGTTTCCCTCTTGAAGAGGCTAATTTTGAAATTGTTGATCTATCTCTTCTTCTATTTTTTTGAGTTAGTTGCATAACAAAGGTAGGTAGATATTCAACACTTAATTCTTGTGTATAACGATTCACCAAGTGCATCAATGAGCCGATCCTTAACTATTGAGAGAGGCAACGAGGAGATGGATCATGAGTGATTAGGGTTTGTTACAGACCTTCACAGACATAGATAAACTACCATTAATCTCTAGCAAGAAGACAACCACTACACGACAAGAAATAGTCAGCCAGCAATGGAACCCCATCAGGGGGAGGTTACGAAGCCTACCCCACTGATGTGGAAAGTATTCTGTGGCACATAGAAGAGGTTAGGAAGGAACACCAAGACAATATAGAAACAGAGCCCGAAATCTTTCCAGAGAATACCAATAGGAATGAAGCACCCAAAGTGATGTCAGCAACCTGCAAGCCTGTAGTAACTGATAAACCTAAGATTGAGCTCCCAAGTCACAAGATTAACTCTCAAATCCAGTACATGAAGGATCACGCATTGATTGGAAAGTTCATATGCTTTTGGCCCACAGAGAAAGCTTTTCATGGCTAGATAGCTGCCAAATGGAAACCAAAAGGTCACATTACTCTGTAGTTAGGGCCACTGCAATCTTCAACTGTCTAGAGGACGGAAAAAGGGTTCTTGATCACGGACCATACTTTTTCAATGCAACAGGACTATACCTGAGAGATTGGATTGAGCGTTTCAATCCAGACAAATAAGATTTAAGCTGGGCATTGGTATGGATCCACCTTTATTCCCTACCTTTGGAATACTAGGATGAAAACTTGTTGCAAGACATTGGGAATGGTTTAGGGGAATTCATCAAAATTGCAGAGGAGACAAAACTCAAGCGCTACACCTCCTATTTGCGAATATGTTTCTATATGCACCTCAGCAAAGCTCTCTCGGATGTGGTAAGCCTATTTCGTGATGATTTCGAATGGATACAGTCAATAGATTTTGAGCACACCCCATTCCATTGCAGAAAATGGCATGCCCTTGGCCATTTATTCTGAGATTATCCTTTAAATCTGAAAACCTCAACCCCTCCCACAATGGAAAAACCTGACTCGGATGGGTTTACCAAAGTATCTAGCCACAAAAAGAACCACAAAAAACCCTTTACATCCCTTAAAAAACCTGTCGCCAATGCCTCCATGCCATCAACTAGCAATAGTTGTGAAACCCTAATTCAACTGGAGCTTAACAACTTTGAAAACATGATCCATTCCAAATAAATCCCTAAGATGCCCCCCCAGGCCACTCCCTCAAGCTCAAAGAAGGCCCAAAATTCTGTGCCATCCACAGATCTCAAATCTAACCCTTCTAGCAAGTCCCCAAAGTGGAACGCTCAAGGAATGGATGTGGATAGCATGCAATAGGAAACCACGATAGTCGAGGACACAGAGGTGGAATAAGAAGAAGTCCAACATATGGAAGAGGGGCCGGAGAGCTTCAATATTCGAGATCTTGACATACTGGGACTAGAACAAGCTTGCAAGAAAAAAGAATATGACAATATCCCAGAAAGGCAGTTGGAAAGTTTAGAAGTCATTCTCTCCAGGGCACAACAGCAAAGATTGCTAGGCATCCAAAGTGGGAGTCAATGAGATGGAAAAAGAATCTTTAAAGATAATAAAAAAAGAGGAAGGAAAATAGATCTTCAAAGAACTATTCGCATTAGGGAGATGCTGGTGAAATCTAGAAGATACTCCAAGCTTACAAAGTATTACAATCCCCTACCGAACCGTGCATCATGAAGCTCATGTCATGGAACATCAAAGGGCTCAACAACCCTGGAAAATACAGACTGATAAAAAACATGTATCAACAGGAGAAACCTCAAGTCTTCTTCTTGCAGGAAACCAAATGTAACACTACAACGCTGGATCAGACCCTTGCCAAAGCATGGCCAGGCAGCAAAGCGGTTGCAGTAGATGCCACAAGAGCATCAAGAGGGATAGCAATATTATGGGATGAAAGAGCTATCACACTTTCTAACATTCATGCTAGTAAACATTTTATTCAAGCCACCTTCCATATTATAGGGAAAAATGTTCATGGACACATTACCAATGTCTACTTCCCCCAGGAAGTAATAAAAAAAATAGACATACTAAATACTTTAGCTTTGATCAACTCTAAAAGACTCATCCACTTTGGATTACAGGAGGAGATTTTAACATGATATCAAATTGGAGGAAAAAATAAGGGGATGGGCCAAGCTAGACAATGAAAGTACTCACTTCAAAAACTACATCCACAACAACTAGCTCATAGATATGTCGTTCAACAATGGAATCTTCACATGGAATAACAAACGAGTAGGTGCACATCAAATTGCCTCTCGATTGGATCGATTCCTACTTTCTGAAAATGCAATCCATCTTGGAGGGGACTTCTCGGCTTCCATATTACCACTTTCAAGCTCAGATCACAAACCTATTGTGCTTCAATGGCAAAGGTCGGGAAACAATACATGCAGGCCCTTTCAATTCGAAGCTTACTGGTTAACACATCTAGACTTTCACAACTTGATTAATGAGGTTTGGAAAACTTCAAACCCCCGAAAGGCACAAAAATGTATCAGCTCCAACAAAACTCAAAAATCTCAAGAACAACATCAAACAATGGAATCAAGTTACCTTTGGCAACATTTTCCAAGCACAACGCGCTCTTGATCAAGAAATGAAAAAATTACAGCAGAGAATCACTGCAGAAGGAAGATCTGAAGCTCTAGCAGAACAAGAAAATCACCTACAAACGCAAATCTTAGCAAGAGCAAAGCAAGAGGAAATAGTTTGGAAGCAAAAATCAAGAGTCAAATGGCTCAAAGAGGGTGAACGAAACACAAAGTTCTTTCATCAAACTACTATCCAGAGAAGAATGCACAACAACATTACTCACATCAAGAATCAGGAAGGGGGTTGGCTGGAAAAACATGAGGATATAGAACAGGAACTCCTCACTCATTTTCAGCGGGTCCACCAAGAACCTCAGACAGATCAGTTGCTAGCTATAGAGAAAATCACCAAGAATATCCCTAATATCATATCAGAGGGACATAATCAGATCCTTCTCAGGACGATATCCTTACTGGAAGTGGATAAATCCATGCAACAACTTAAACTAGGAAAAGCGCCTGGCCCAAATGACTTCACATTCAATTTCTTCCACAACTTCTGGGATCTAATCAAGGAGTAGGTATGGCAAGTTGTTGAGGAATCCCAAACTAATAGATGGATGCTTCCCTCCTTGAATGCAACCTTCATTGCCCTTATCCCCAAGGAGGAACACTGTCAGACTCCGGACAAATTCTAGCTTATCGCTCTATGTAATGTCATATATAAAATTGTCTCCAAAGTTATTTGCTTCAAGAATAAAACGAATGCTTCCATTACTTATATCGCTGGAGCAATCAGGATATGTGGAAGGAAGGCAAATCATGGATGGCATTATACTCACTCAAGAGATCATTCACTCTTTAAAGCAGCTCAAAAAAGTAGGTTTTCTCCTAAAAATCGATCTCTCTAAAGCTTTTGATAGTTTAAGCTACAAGTACATTCAAAAAATGTTGTTAGCTTTTGGTTTCGCGCGCCCCCCCCCCCCTTGGGTCAGATGGGTAATGAATCTTATAACTTCAACCTTCTTCTCAATTCTGATCAATGGGATCCCTTCCACCCCCTTTCACCCCTCCAGAGGCATCTGACAAGGGGATCCCCTCTCCCCCTTTCTATTTTTCATTATGGTGGAGGGTCTCGGATGATACATCAAAGAAGCCCTTCATTCCCAACATTTGAGAGGCCTCTCCTTTCCCAACACCCTTACCTTCACTCACTAGAAATTTGTAGATGACAACATGTTGTTTGGCCACCCCTCGGTCCAAGAAGCCCTCAAATTAAAATCCATATTAACTGATTTTTCAAATGCCTCTGGAGCATGCATTAACAAAGCTAAATCCCAAATCATTTTCTTTCATACCCCTGCTTTAACCCAATCCTCAATTGCTAGAATCCTAGGTTTCTCGATAGTAGCTCTCCCCTCCAAATACCTAGGTGCTCCTATGATGGACACTGCATTAAAGCACTCATCTTGGCATCTGCTCTTGGAAAAATTGGAAGCCAGTCTCTCTTCATGTACTTTCAGAGCTCTCAACATGGTGAGTCGTCTCATCCTAATCAAAGCGGTATTGCAATCCATGTCGCTTTATCTTTTTTCAGTTCTGGCAGCACCCAAGTGGGTGCTCAAGGCCATCAAACATCTTCAAAGAGCCTTTATGTGGGGAAATGCGACACAAAAGAGAAAATGGGCATTGGTAAAATGGGACATAGTTTGCCTTCCAAAAAACTATGGGGGTATTGGGCTTCGGGATCCTCAACACAGTAACGCAGTCATGGGAGCATGCATTTGGTGGAAATGGATCACAGATCTGCATACTCCTTGGGCTATTCTCTAGATAGCAAAATATGCCAATAATAGACCAGTTGATGACTTAATTAGGCTCACAGAAGTCGGCCCAGGTTCCCTAATCTGGAATGTAGCTAAACAACATAAGGATCTAATTCAACAGCATAGCTTCTCAGAAATTAGGAATGGGAACAATGCAAGGTTCTGGGAAGATTCCTGGTAGAAAATACCCAAATTGAAGGACCTGATCAAACCTCACCAACTTCAGGATTGGGTAGAGCAACCGACGATCAAGGTAAATCAACATTGTTTTGGGTTGTGTTATATTCTTTCCACGACTAACCCACGTAGTGAACCAGGGGATTAGAGGGGGGGCGGAGCCCCCCCTTTGTTGCGCCGATTGCGCAGCGGGGGGGTCACAGGGGGGGGTGGCAGCCCCCTTGTCTGGGGGGTTTGAGGGGGGCAAGTAGCCCCCCTTTATGGGGTCCAGGGAAATGCCCTGGGAAAAAAAAATTTGGACCCTATATTAAGTTGGGCGAACCTATCTATGGTTTTTTGGTCCATGGTTTTGGACATGATGGTTTTCGGTCCATGGTATTGGATGCTTTGGCATGTATAAATATGTATTGTAACATTGAAAGGAATATAATGAAAAATCAATATGGTAGTCCTGGTTTTAGGATCTAGGGGAAAATCTCTGTGTATATGTGTTTTATGTGGTATGCTCTCGCATTGTTTATTTTTATATGATTTAGAATTCGTATGCAAGTAATTTTTGTACGAGGTTAAAACCTACAGTTGGTATCATAGCTGTTTTGGCTTGAAGGGGATGCCTTTGTTGCTGAGGGGTTTCGCTCAGGCCTGTGGTAGACCCTGTTCAGTGGAAGATATGCGAGATCAATTCTGGTGATGAAAGAAGATGGCGAGCAGTGGAAAGATAGAGATTGAGAAGTTTAATGGTCAAAGTTTTAAGTTGTGTAAACTCAAGATGGAGGATCCGTTCGTGGATAAAGATCAGTGGATCATGGTAGATCCGGGTACTAAACCAATGGGAGTGACTGATGAAGAATGGAAGAAGTTGGATCGGAAGGCAAAGAGCACAATACGATTGT